>CAJQZJ010000247.1:3792041-3821041 GCA_907164525.1 Lophiomys imhausi | reverse complement strand
ATATATATATATATATATATATATATATATATATATATATATTCAGGCTGTGGACTGTGGAATGAAGAGAAATGCTTCTGTGGTAGCAGAGCTTTGATAGCTCCCAGCTGGAGGATGACTGGCGTGTTCCCTGGACTGCTGCTATTCAGTGGCGAGAATAAATGACAGACACGCACAACAGTATCGCAGATGTGATGCTAAAAGAAGCTAGAGAGGAGGAAAGACATCCTGGGGAGCCATTCATGGGAATCTCAAAAACAGCTTGCCAAAGGAGTTCAGGGAGGGCTGCCCATGTAGCAGGTATGGCTGTACTGGAAAGGGGCTGGCAGGTTCTCATTTATGTATATTCAGTTGTAGACAATCTGAGATGGTTCAGTCAGTATCGTATTCTCTGTGCAAGCAGGATCTAAACTCAGATCTCCATCGTCCATGTAAATGCACCCAGGACTGACTGGAAGGTGGAGGCAGAGACAGATGGGTCCCTGGAGCTCATTGCCTAACCAATCAGTGAGTCCCAGGTCCTGTGAATGAGTGTCCTGGTTAGCTTCCATTGCACACTGTCTGAGAGGAGAGGCCCAGACTGAGGAATTGCCTAGCCGAGGCTCGTCTGTAGGAGATTGTTAACAGTGGGCCCAGCCTACTGTGGCTGGCACCATTCCTCAGGCGGGTGATCCTGGGCTATATATTTAAAAACAAAAAAACAACAGCAACAAAAACTATGCATGAGCCAGTCAACAAAACAGAGAGTAGCATTCCTCAGCAGTTTCTGCTGCATCAGGTTCCAGTCTTGAGTTCCTGCCTGATTTTCTTCGTTGGTGGACCGTGACTGGGAAGTGTCAGGTAAAATAAACTTTCCTCCCACTAAGTTGCTTTTGGTCAGAGGGTTTGATCACAACAACAGAGATGTGACTGGAAGACAGAGAGCAATAGTGGACACCCTGTACTGACTTCTTGTACCCAGGGTCAAGCATGCATGCACACATACATGCACACGCAGACATGCACACACATGCAGGCACACACACATGCACGCACGCACACATGGACACACATGCACATATGCACACACACGTACACACACGTGTGCACACACACAGACACCAGAAAATAAAAAGTAAATGAACTTAAACAAAAAAAGAAAATCCGAGAACCCTAGAAGGTGCTTTTCCTGGTCCTCTTTCTCAGGCATCCTTTTGTTTTCTGAAAGATCTGGGAGAGGTCCCAGGCGAAGGGAGCGTGAAGGAGCAATCGAGGTAACGGAAGCCTGATTTACACAGGCCAAGCCTAAGGGGCAGACTTGTAATTCTCTGTGCCACTTATGATTCGTACGGCCCCTCTCCTGGCTCTGGGAGCTGGAACCAATTAAATTTTAACCTCACCAGGGCAGGCTTTCCCACAGCTTGTTCTGGGGGGACCCGTAGGGGAGTGGAAGCCCTGACCCCTAAGTCTCCAGTACTGGAAAAGAAATCCAGCGTCACCTTGGGCTTTTTCGTGTATGATCACAAGCACCCTGTGAGGCTCCTCCAGGGCACTCCTGGGTTCTCACTGTACCCTGTCACTGTCCCCAGTCAAAGAAGAACTGTTTGTAGATATGAAGGCACAGATGATGGTGACCCTGGAGTCTGGAGGCAAGTAGCCCTAATAAGAGGAGTCCATCTGTGTTCCTGGAAGCGCCATTGCCGACTATGGACAACGACTCACGGCCAAGCTTGGGCTGTCCCAAGGTGACTCCAGAAGACAGGGAATGGCTCTGTGGTTGAGGCTGGTGGGAGTGGGGGGTGGGTGGGATTCTTTTTTAATTTTATTTTTGTTTGATGACAAACTGTAAATAGTAGATCTGGCTGGGGTTTTGGTTTCTCCACCAACTGTTGGCTAACTGACTCAGTGGTGGGTTATTTTGGCCCTGTAGGGGGGCCTAGGCTTAGTCTCTGTTCCTCAGGCCCTCCCCTCTTTGCCACTGGCTCGGTGGCCTCCCCTGCAATGCCAGCCTTGTTTGCCTGTCTGTCTGGGCCCTGAGGATCGAGCAGGCAGGAGGGAGGCCTTTGTTGGACTCTGAGTGTCAGCCCTGGGGAAGCAGATCATGGCTGCAGGGACTCTCTAAGTGTAGCCCTGTTTTCTCTGGTTCCTATCCTCCCTAATGGCCTCCGGGCCTGGTTCCCAGCCCTGCAGGATGCAGTCACTCCTAGACCTATCTGCTGTGACAATAGTAACAGCTCCTTCCATGGGAAGAGCACTTTCTGTACCAAGCTATTCCACTGCCCTAAGTCGGCGGTTAAGGCTCAGGGAGGTCCTGGGGCTTACCCCAGGTAGTGGACTCGTGAAGGTTAGCCTGCCTTTTGTCATGTCTCCTCTGACCCTTGATGTCCTCGGTTACTGCCACCCCAAGTCCATTTCCTCATAAGCAACAGAACCTTCTGTGCCAAAGGCAAAAGAAAACTTCTGATCCTGAAATTCCTTAAACAGGTGTGTGTGTTGGGAGGGGTAGACTTTTTTTTTTTTTTTTTTTTTTTTTGGTTTTTCGAGACAGGGTTTCTCTGTGTAGCCCTGGCTGTCCTGGACTCACTTTGTAGACCAGGCTGGCCTCGAACTCGCAAAGATCCGCCTGCCTCTGCCTCCCAAGTGCTGGGATTAAAGGCGTGCGCCACCACTGCCCGTCTGGGTAGACTTTTTTACCCTTCCTCCTTGCCTAAAGTTCAGATATAATACCTGTGGCGTCAGTGGTTGCCTTGGTGATAAGCTCACTGGTGCTGAAAGTCGCTAAGGCAGGAGAGCTGGAGTTTAGAGGGCACCAGAGACACCAGTCCAGGCTTCTATCCACCTCCAGGCTTCTTTTTGTTTTCAAGACAGGGTTTCTCTGCATAGTCCTGGCTGTTCTGGAACTCTGCAGACTCTGTAGTCCAGGCTGGCTTCGGACTCACAGAGATCTTCCTGCCTCTGCCTCCCGAGTGCTGGGATTAAGGACGTGCTCTACCACACCAGGCTTCCTGTTTTAGTGTAACCATACACATGCAAATACACATAAACATCACATGTAAACATATGCACGTAACACATGCATACCATAAGCAGAGGCAAGGAGATCATCACACCGTTCAAGGGCAACCTGATCTCAAGTCAGCCTGGGCCCCAGAGGGAGACTCTGTCTCAAAATTAAAAGTCAGCTGGGTGCGGTGGCGCATGCCTTTAATCCCAGCACTCCAGTGGCCAAGGCAGGTGGGTGTCTGTGAGTTCAAAGATAGCCAGGGCTACACAGAGAAACCTTGTCTTGAATCTCCCCCCCAAAAAAAAAAATCACAAAATGAAACATACATTGTACTTGTAATATTTTGAAAACTGATGAGAGGGCTGGAGAGATGGCTCTGTTGGTAAGAGCCCTTACTGCTATTGCAGAGGACCGCAGCCTTTCCTACCACCCACGGTGTCACTAGCTCTCAGGGGCCCAACCGCCTTCTCTGGTCTCCGAGGGCGCCTGCGTTCACATGTCCATGCCCACCCACAAACATACACATCAGTACAAAACAGCAAAAACTCTTTTAAATTGAGACTGTTGGGGCCTGCTTCTTTAGCATAACTGCAGCCATTTTTGTCTTTAATCTCCATTTTAGTTATAAGATGAAATTACTCATACCTTGTTACTTTGACACTCTGAAGATTACCCAACTACAGCTCCACTTGGGACCAATCAAATTAAAGGTCAGTGAGAAATGCTTTGTGTAGCTAGTCAAAATGATGCAGTGCTGCCCCCCCATGCTTCCTACCTGGTTACCTGGTTGTTACCTGGATGCAGTTTGTTTCCTAGACCTGGTTAACCTGGTTGTTGCCTTGGTTATTTTTTTTGTAACCAAAAGTTTTATTAATCTATATTTATTAATATCCAAAAACTTATTACCTAAGAACCCTAACCCTTTTGAAAGGATGCCAAACCATGGGACTCTGTGGGCAACTCGTCAGCTGTCTGTCTGCAGACAACAATCACTCAGTGGAAACCTGGCTCTGGCATCGTTAGGGCAACTTCACTTCAGCTCTGGCTCGAGGCCTCCTCCGGGCCTATCATTGATGCTGTTGGCCAGCTCCGTGCGGCCAGCCTGCCTCAGTCACTCTGCTGCAGCCATCAGGGTGGGGTCAGCCTGCTGAGACTGTCACTTCCACAGTCTTCTCAACCCCTCCATTTTAACTAGCTGAACCCCTGGGGCTGCTGCTGTGCCATGCAGCCCAGTCCTTGGCTTGGTGGCCTTTCCAGGGCCTATTCCTGGTCTGGACCTTCGCCACACACTTACTAGGCAGGCGCCATTCTCCTGCCTGTTTTTGCGGCCTCTCGCTGTCTGTTCTCCTCCGTGGCTTCAGAGCGAGCATGTGCTGCACACTTGAGGCTGAGGCTCTTCTCACCATCCAGGAGGTTCTTGCTGCCTCAGGGCTGGTTAACACACCTCCTCTTTAAGTCCTGTCTTTTTTGTCAGCATGTCTTGGTGTCATCCCTTGCGTGGGGCCCTGGGCTGTGCCCCCACATCCTTAAGTAGGGTGTTGTCTCTTGATGTTTCTCAAGGAAACTCAACAGCTTTCGGGCTCTCTCAGAGTAACTGGCAGCCCCTGGCCACATCTTTTGGCAGGGCGCTTTCTCGAGTCTCTCAGCACTGGCTGTTGTCATATCCCAGCTGGGGTCACTGCTTCTTCTGTCTTCAGGCCCCACCAAACCCCCACAGGGCTGGTAGATGCTGCTCTCCACTCTCCCAGAACCAGAACGAGGCTTCACCTTGCCTCAGTCCAATCTGGGCTCCATGTAGGGGCTGATAGGTTAATATAAGTTAGATTTAGTGAATACCTAAGTTTCTGATACAGTCTCTTAATTCGGGGCATGAAGATCAACTGCTGTGAGCAATTAGCTTATCAGCTTATGGATGAAGTCAGGTGAAATGAGGGGAGTCTCTTTGGACTGAAAAACAAGGTTGAAGCCAGGTGAAACAAGGAAAGACTTTATGACCTGGCATTGCTTTCAACTGCTAAGTGGGCAGAGCCCAAATTAAGCTGAAGCAGGTGGAACAAGGAGTGATCCTATTTAAGGACAAGTGGATGACGCCAGAGAGGCGCGTGCTAAGGGCCCCGAATATGAGAGAGCTCTGAGAGTCCTGCTGGAGAAAGTTCTGGTAGACCAATGGCCAGATCTCCCTGAGGCAGAAGGAAGCTGGTGAGCAGAGAAAGCCTCGGCAAGACAGCAAAAGGCCAAGGACTAAACCCTGTGGCTCAGCTTTTGCCTAGAGGGGTTTGACCTGTCCGAACAGTGGCCTGAACGGAACTGTGGCCAGCTTTAAAGACTGAGGCAGAACGGCAGAGTTGCTGATACGAAGGAAGTAAGGTGGCCTACAGACGCTGAGGTCTCCCAGAGAGAAGAAAGCCTCAAGCCTTATTTAAAGTGAGATTTCGATAGCAAATTTACCCTGACGAACCTGCGTCTGAGCTATTCCAGAAAAAGGACTGCTAAGTGCGTTAAAGAGTCTACCCCCGAGACTGGTTTCCTGACGACTGAGGACCTGCCCCAGAGACTGTATCATTCTAAAAGGGTATGAAAGTAGTTGTTATGATTATCAATAGGTTTAGTGGATAGGTTAAAGGGGTTGTAGGAATTTATAGGATTAATAGTTAAGAAATTGTTGGTGTTTGTTATAAGTGAATTTAGTAATAAATAAATAAGAGTTAAATAAATAATAATTTAAAAGTTCGGTTACAGCTCCACCTACTTTTTTTTTTTTTTTTTGGTTTTTCGAGACAGGGTTTCTCTGTGTAACAGCCCTGGCTGTCCTGGACTCGCTTTGTAGACCAGGCTGGCCTCGAACTCACAGAGATCCACCTGCCTCTGCCTCCCAAGTGCTGGGATTAAAGGCGTGAGCCACCACGCCCGGCATGGGCTCCACCTACTTAAACCATAATCTTCCTAGCATCCAAGCAATGTCAAGGCAAAAGCCCTTTCCAGTTTCCCAGGCCTTTACTCTTATGCCCAGGACCACATCTGCTCTGCCAGATGTCAGGCTGATCTGCATGCCCCTTAAGAGACCGTCCTTCAGAAGCCCCCACATATTCACTACAGTTTTTCTTATAAAGAGCCTGCCTTGGAAGCAGACCAACATCATAGTTGGGCTCCAAGACCTCTGTGACCCTGGTCATGGTGTCTATGACCAGTTTTGGGGTGTGTGTTCAATAAACCATCAATATCTGACTGAGATCAGGACTGAATGGTTGGTGTGACTGTTCTTGGACTATAACATGAGGTAACTCACATGCCACAAAATCCATTAAAGTCTGCAGTACATGTCTGGAGATAAGACTGTGTTGGGAGAGTGCTTGTGTAGCACACACCAAGGCCTGAGTTCAATCCCCAGCATGTCATAAATAGGGTGTGGTGGTGCACCCCTGAAATCAGAGCACTTTGGAGGCAGAGGCAGGAAGAGCTGAGCTCTAGATTTGTACCCAGCTATATAGTGAGTTCCAGGACAACCTGGGCTACTTGGGATCCCATGTTTAGCATGTGACTTCTTTTCATATAACATGTTTTTGAGATCCATCTATGTGATAACATGGGCCAGAGTTTTCCTTTTTATTTATTTATTTATTTATTTATTTATTTATTTTGGTTTTTTTGAGACAGGGTTTCTCTGTGTAGCCCTGGCTGTCCTGGACTCACTTTGTAGACCAGGCTGGCCTCGAACTCACAAAGATCCACCTGCCTCTGCCTCCCGAGTGCTGGGATTAAAGGCGTGCGCCACCACCGCCCAGCTGAGTTTTCCTTTTTAATGATATAGGTATATTTCAGTCAGATTTACCGCGTTCTGTTATTTGATGCCTATCTCAATCCCTCAGGTGTGGTGATGAAGGTACCATTCAGACCTCTTGGGTACAGGTTATACAGAATGCTCATCTGTTGGGATCACACAGTTATTCCCCCTTGTGATTTCTCGGGCTCACTGGGCCATTGTATTCTACAGCCACAGCTGTATCTCTGTCTTAGAACTCCACCATTGGCCAGTGGAACCAGGGGCAGCGTGTCCTGCCTCCCAACAGTGTGGCACTATGGCCCTGCCACCTCCTCAGCCCCTGCCACTGCTCTCTCTGCCCTATGAGCACAGAACCCCAGAGCTATTTCAGGCCTGTCTGTGGTAGACCTGGCCTGGGAAAATCTGAGGTCCTGGGTACTGTTACCTTCCTTAAAAGAGAGGCCATCGCTGGGCCTGGTGACTTCGGTCAGGTGGCCTAGTCCCTTGTTTCTGGTTCCCACTGAGGAAGAAGATGCATCACTGAGAGGGGCTTCCTGCTCACAAGACAGTTTGTGACCTTAGGTGTGGGGACAGCTTAAAGAGTATCTCTAAAAGTGGCTCAGAGCCTCCAGGACTCCTGTGTAAATGTCATGGCTGGCTCCTTCACACCAGCACAAACAATCTTTCTTCTCAATCTGGTTCCCTCTATGCAGCACTGAAGAGTTACATGGGCTATGCAGACCCAACCTCCAATCTCTCCCAGGCATCTCCCCTGAGATCCCAGCCCAGGCCTCCTACCGACTCAGATTCTTCGAGGTGGGAGTGGGACCGAAGCAGTCTGGGGACATTGTTGTCCGTTCCTGACTCTTTCTGGCTTTCAAGAAGCCCCTGGCATACCTTGGGCTCCATTTCCTCAGCATAAGACAGACAAAAAATGGTACTATTCTTTTCTTTTTTCTTTTTTTTTTTTTTTTTGGTTTTTCGAGACAGGGTTTCTCTGTGTAACAGCCCTGGCTGTCCTGGACTCGCTTTGTAGACCAGACTGGGCTTGAACTCATGGAGATCCGCCTGCCCCTGACTCCTTAGAGCTAGGAGTGCTGGGAATAAAAGCTACCATGCCCAGGCATGCTATGGTGCTGCTCTTTGCAGTATTGAACTAGGCTGAGATGATGAAACAGCTCAGAGATAAGCTGGTTGCTCTCCATGGAGGCATAGGCCTGTAATAATGGATTAGGTCCCCTTTAGCCACCCTCTGCCAAGCTTGAGGGCTGGACATCCCTGAATCCAAAATTCACCTTTTCCCTTTTGTTAACTGTGAGGCTCTGGGCAAATGATTTAATCCTGAACTCCTGATCCCCCTGCCTCTGTCTCCTGAGCCCTGGGATTACAGAAGTGGGCCACAGCAACTGGTTTATTCAGCGCTGGGAATCGGACCCAGGACTTCATGCATGCGAGGTAAGCATTCTACCAACTGAGCCATGTCCCCAGCTCCTCTCTGATGCCTTGTATATGGCTATAATATAATGGTAGCCTTTTCATGGCTGGGTTGATAGATTAACACTTCTCAATGGAGTGTTGGAGACAGCTTGTAGAATGTTACAGATGCCCAATAAACCACAGATGTTGGGAGTACAGATGTTGGAGCCACCCTGAATTCTCCCTATCAGCTGGTCTAGGAAGCGGAACAGGGCCTGACCTGCCTGGTACTTAGATGGGAGGAGGTTTGGCAAAAAAGGACAAATGTTCATCCTAACGCTGAGGGCCAGGGGCTCAGGCAGAGCTGAGAAGAGCAGATTAGCACTACCGGGCAGGATAGTCCTCGAGAGTTATTTCCCCTGGAATCTGACAGCTCTTGTCTCTCATTCTCCCTTTTGCCAAGCCCTGATTTCAAGACCTCAGACAACTGAATTAGAAGTGGATTTCTGAAGATATCAAGCTATATCTCAAGATAAACCTTACCTGTGGGTACATCACCCTGGGAGGCGTGTGGGTTCCGGCCTCCCAGCTGGCTCCTGTAGGCCACCCAGAGGGTGAGATTTCAGACTGCCTGGCCACAATCCTCCTGGCATTGAGAACTAATTCTTGATAGTTCCACGGAGATTCAAAACCTTGATCCCTGTTGGAGAGAGAGACCTTGGAGAAAGACATGTTTTAATCCCCTGCAGCCATGAGGCTGGGTGGCAGGTGGTGTTGTGTCCCAGGTGCCATGTCTCTCTCCTGCCTCTTGTCACAGACTGCCAGTTCCTTTGTGTGTATATGTGTGCATGTGGCTAGTCTTGACTGCCATTCCTCATGTGCCATCTACTTGCTTTTCTTTTTTTTTTTTTTTGGTTTTTCGAGACAGGGTTTCTCTGAATATCTCTGGCTGTCCTGGACTCGCTTTGTAGACCAGGCTGGCCTCGAACTCACAAAGATCCGCCTGCCTCTGCCTCCCAAGTGCTGGGATTAAAGGCGTGCGCCACCACCGCCCGGCTCTACTTGCTTTTCAAACCAAGGCCTCTTACTGGCCTGGGGCTCCCCGAGGAGGCTGGACTGGCTGACCAGGGAGCCCCAGGGAGACCTGTCTCCACACCGGCTTTTGACATGGATTATGGATCTCAAGCATAGATCCTCACACTTACAGAGCAAGCATTTTAAAAACTAAGCCATCTGCTGGGCATGGTGGCGCACGCCTTTAAGCCTAGCACTCAGGAGGCAGAGGCAGATGGATCTCTGTGAGTTCAAGACCAGCCTGGTCTACAAAGCGAGTCCAGGACAGCCAGGCTCTGTTACACAGAAAAACCTTGTCTCGAAAAACCAACCAACCAAATCAAACAAACAAAAAAACAACAACAACAACAAAAACTAAGCCATCTCACTAGCCTGGAGCTCCCATTCTTACTGCCTCCCTTACTAGAAAAGTACTAATATTTGTTGTTGGAATATTATTTTTCACAAATTGGGGGGCCTGAAGCTGGAGAGATGGCTCAGCCGTTAAAGGCTAGGCTCACAACCAAAAAATTGGGGGGACTGGAGAGATGGCTCAGGACACATGTTCAATTTCCTATACCCACATGGTGGCTCACAACTGCCTGGTAACTTGAGTTCCAGAGGATCCAACACCCTCTTCTGGCCTCTTTGGGCGCCAGGTACATAGGTGGCACAGACATACATGTAAGAAAACACACATAAAATACATCTTACAGGTCGGAGGGCAATTTAGGAGAGTTGGTTCACTCTTTCTACCATGCAAGTCCCTGGGAATGGAACTCTGGTCCTCAGGTTTGGTAGCAAGCTTGGTTTTCTGTGTACATAGCCAAGATCTCAATGGCACCCCTGTCCTCTATCTCTCAACATCATTTTTCCACCTGTGACTAAAAATGTCTCCTGACATTGCCAAAGGCCCCACTTGGTATGGGGGTGGATTGAGTCACCAAGTGAGAAATTATTTCCCAGCCTCCCTTGCAGCTATCTGTGACATAATAAAGTGCTACCCAGTAGTGCACGGCCTGAGACACGGACATGTGCACTCAGGTCTTATCTTTAAAGGGGGGGGGGGGCTTTTGCTTTCTGACTGATCTTCCCACTGGGAAATGAGTACAGTGGCAGGAGCTATAGCAGCCATCTCAGGGGGGGAGACTGTGTATCAGGTTGGTGGGGCCCCCCACTTCCACCATGTTGCTAAAGTTAAAATCCCCCTCGTGTGAGAGAAATAACCTACTATGTAACCTCAGCCAAATTGTGTCCTTGTGAACATGGAAAAGCCTAGTGGGGAGGCTGGAAAGATGGAGGAGACAGGAGAGTCCCAGAATCTCAATCCTGCCAGCCTGGCTAGATAATGAGGAACCAAATGCAACCTCTGGTCTCCATGTGTGCATACACACACAAGCACACACACACACACTCACGCACCTGTCTCCACAGAGCCTCTGCTGAGTTTGAGGTGATGTTGTGTGTTAGGGACTTTTTGGAACTCTCTCTGAGTAACTGAAGAAATTCATCCTATGATTCCAAATGGAGATGCCAAGGCACAAAAAGGTTATGTGCATGATCCGGTTACACAGGTAAATGCCAAAACTCAACCTGAGTGTGGAGAGAGTCCCAGGGGACGTCCCAGGTTTGGAAGCCCTTGTTTAAGGCACGCAGAGCCAGGTGAGACTAGGATCCTAAATCTGCTTCGGCCTGCACCAGCAGCTGTGTGACTGGGGGGAAGGGGAACGGACCCTCTTGTCCCTCTCTGGGCCACAATTTCTTCATCCACAAAACAGGAGGGTCAGGCTGAGCTACCTCTCCCACCTAGTCCCTAAAGGCTTGCGGTTAAAGGCCAGCGGCAAGGCCAGAGGACCCAAAGGAGAGCTCAGTTAGCGCTGCTTCCCACGTCCATGGCGGTGCTGAGCGGAGCGGAGGCCACCGGCCATGCGAGGGGCTTTGTGGGGACCCTGCTGTGATTCACTTGCATCTCGCTTCACTTCAAAAGGGACTGGGGGGCTCCTCCACAGACAATTGCTGAGGAACATGCGCGCGCGGCCAGGCGCCCCGCACCGCTTTGGTCAGTGGGCAGCCTTTTATGGACCCGACGTGGGGGATGGGAACAAGGCAGCCTGGAGCCTCGTGTGGCTGCCGTCTTCCCGGTCTCCACATCTCACATTCCCAACTGCAGTCCTCACAGGCCAGGAAGAGAGGTGACCCCACGGGTGAAACTCCCCTGCAGCTGGGCGAGGGGGAGGATAAAAGAAGGTTTTTTTTAAAGTAGGGGGGGTGATGGTGGGTCAGAGCGAGAGCAACTGCATGTAGGAAAAGGGAACAGGGTCCAGTGGGCGACAAAACATCAGTGTGGCACAGCTGCTGGGACAAACACTGCGTTTGCAGCTGCAGTTCTATGACCTTAGAGCTGGAAGAAAGGCAGGAGCCCGGACACCTGGTCTAGACCCGACCCTATCCTGGGCAGACCCAATGAAGTGAACACCAGTCATGGATCCCGCTGTATTGCCGGTGAGCAAGCTGAAGTTCAGAGAGGCTCAGGGGCCTGGCCAAGGACACACAGCACGTAAAAGGCAGGGGAACTTTGATCTTAGGTCTCTCTGTCTAGCCCGCGTTCTAGATGCTTGTTCCAAACCAGCGTCGTGGGAAATTGGAAGCAGCTGCTGAGTGCCGGAGCATGTGTGCACACACACACACACACCCCTGTCATCCCGGTATGTGGGGACTTTGGAAGCGGGATGGTGAATGTTAGCCCAGCCTGGGATACATAGGGAGACCCTGTCAAGAAAGAGAGAGGCCTGGAAGGAGGAGGAAAGGGGAAGAAAGGAGAGCTGGAGCAGGGTCCAGGGGCTCAGCACCTAAGCAAGCACACCACGCTGCTCTACCAGAGAAGCAGTGAGGGTCCAATTGTGACTAAAGCCTCTCACATCGTGGAAGGAACCACTCCTGAGGGCTTTTGATACCCCATGCCCGAGGTATGGCATGCACACCAAAACAATAAGTGAAAAAAGAAGGAAGAAAGGAGAGAAAAGAAAAAAGAAATGGTGGCTATCAATCTTTAAATTAAAATTTTTATTTTATGTGCATTGGTGTTTTGCCTGCATGTATGCCTGTGTGAGGGTGTGGGATGCCCTAGAAATGGAGTTACAGACAGTTGTGAGCTGCCACATGGGCACTGGAAATTGAACCCAGGTCCTCTGGAAGAGCAGACAGTGCTCCCAGCCACTGGTGTCTCTCCAGGCCTGAATTTTTTTATTTTTACAGTGATGGGAAAGAGCCATTGAGGTGCTATACATCTTCAATCTCAGCACTTGGGAGCCAATCAGATCTCTGTAAGTTTGAGGCCAGCTTGGTCTACATAGGGAGTTTCAGGACAACCAGGGCTACACAGAGAGACCCTGTCCCAAAACAAAACAGCACAAATGAAATGGGGTAGAGCAGTGCCAAGGGCAGAGGGAGACCCCAGGAGCTGGCTAGTAGCCAATTGTCTGGTGACAGTGGCCACTTCAGGAGCTGCGATCCTTTGCTCTTGGGGTATCCACACATAACATGTGGAGGTAGGCGCGTAGACTGAAGGGTGGGCTATGGGCCCTGATGCTCACCCCCAGACCTAGCAGGGAGCTGAGGCCCAGGGGCAGGGAGGCGGTGGCTGGTCTATGACATAGAGTAGTCTCCTGGCTGACTGACCTCCCCAGGGGATTCTGGCAGCCATCCCCTCTCAGGAGTCTCAGGCTCCTTGGAATTTCATCTAGTGGGAAGCGCCCTGACCTCAGGGTGGGGTGTCCTGCCTTTATTCAGCCTTCATCTTTGTGCTGTTAGCGAATCATTTGCTCCCTGCTGACGAAGTTCCTTCAACTGCGAAGATGAGTTTGGCTCAGGTGGGTTCTGTGGTCTTAAGACAACCGGCATGAACTTGAGAATCAAGGCCTCCCTGTGTCTTAGAGAGAAAGCTCACTGAATGGGCAGAGGTCAGGCCAGCGAGGACCCAGTGACCTTCCTAAGGAAAGGGGGTCCACGGGGGGACTGCAGAAGTAACTCCAACAGGCAAGCCCTCATGTGTCTGTAGTGGTGAAGATCCCAAAGGGTTGTTAGACCATGTCATTCCTGAACATGTGTTCACTGACTGCTGTGGGCTCTTTTCCCCAGAGGACAAGCAGACAGGTTCCCAAGACCCAAAAGTGAGGAGCGGGGTGAGGAGGGGAGAGTACCAGGAGGGGAGGGAAGGGGAGGAGGAGGAGGAGGTGAGCAAGGGGTGGGCCTCAGCTCCTACAGAGCTGAGGGGCTTTTCAGTTGCACCCCTTAAATTCTTTTGCTTGTTTTTTATTTTGTTTTGTTTCCAGACAAGTCTCACATGGTGGCTCACAAGTTCCAGGCTAGCCTAGAACTTGTGAGCCACCATGTGGTTGCTGGGGACTGAACTCTGGACCTCCGGAAGAACAGTCAGTGTTCTTAACCGCAGAGCCATCTCTCCAGCCCTAGCCTAGAACTTGTGATCCTCCAGAGTGCTAGCAAGCCAAAACCACTTAAGGTGAGCTTTGTTATTGTGACAAGCCCTACCACGCCATGTCATTTTGTCATGTTTTGGTGGCATTGAGGATGAAACCCAGCACCTCAGGCATGCCAGACAACTGAGCCACATGCCTGACTAACTGACGGGATCTGTTTATGAAGTGGATAAAATACAATGTGAGCTTGAATTTCAACTCTGCCACTTACTAGCAATTGACTTCACCTTGAATGTTCACATAATTTCTAATTCACAGACTACACTGTGGAGGAAGTAGAAGAAGCTGTCTTTTTTTCAGGGGGTGGGGTGGGGAGGGATATACTGATCTGTGCATGCGTGTGCGTAGGCCAGAGCTTGACACTGGGTTACTTCTGGTTCTGTATTTCTACCACCTGAGCCTCACTGGCTGTGTCTTCAGGAGTCTGTCCCAGCCAAAGATCATCACAGTTGCCGGGCGTTTTATGGTACTTGCCCTTAATCCCAACACTTGGGAGGCAGAGGCAGGCGGATCTCTGTGAGTTCAAGGCCAGCCTGGTCTACCAAGTTTTTTCTTTTTTTTTTTTTGGTTTTTCGAGACAGGGTTTCTCTGAATATCTCTGGCTGTCCTGGACTCGCTTTGTAGACCAGGCTGGCCTCGAACTCGCAAAGATCCACCTGCCTCTGCCTCCCAAGTGCTGGGATTAAAGGCGTGCGCCACCACTGCCCGGCTCTGGTCTACCAAGTTAGTCCAGGACAGCCAGAGATACACAGAGAAACCCTGTCTCAAAAAAAAAAAAAAAAACAAAAACAAAAAAAAAACAACAACAAAACCAGAAAAAGATCATCACAGTTAGACTTCTGAAGTCTTGATGTTCTTTCTTGGGAGGAGGGATCAGAGAGGGTCATGGACTCACCTGAGTGTCCAGTCAGCTGTAATCAAATTTGCCCTAATTGCACAGGGTCTGAGGTCTCTGGGAGGGGCTGGAGGATACAGGTGAGGAAGGCTGAGAGGAGGCCACTCCGTCTACACAGCCGTGGGAAGATCTTCCACCCTCGGTGCAGACCTTCCACTGTGGTTACTTTAAGGTCACCCACACTCTGTAAGTAAGTTTGATAAGCTGATTGGTTCCCCAGCGTGGACTTTGGTGGGGCTCACACCTCCGTTTGTTCTGAGACCTGGGAAGTGAGTGTTGTACGGCTTCCCCTGGGGAAGGAGTTTATGTGACAATCACCCCTCACCTTAATTTTTGAGGCAGGGTCTGTACTGACTGGCAAGAAGGCCCGGCTGGTTCAAGGGCCTCGGAGTCCTGAAGCTCCAGGAACACTCTATTGTGCTGATTTTTCTATAGGTTCCTGGGATCCGAAGGAGGTCCTTATTCTTGCGTAGCAAGGTCTCTGCCCACTGAGCCATCTCTGGAGCCCCAAAGCTATTATTTATCACTCTACGGCAACAGTATAAGCCAAAACCTGAGGCAAGCCGGGACAGAAAGGCATCCCCTGCTGAGACTCCCAGAAACCATTTTCTGCCTTGGGGACATGGACACTGTGACATGTTCCACAAACATGTGCTTTTCCTGGCTGAACTGAAGATTCAGCGTGTGACATTTGGCGGGTGCTGAATGACAGTAGGCTCCTTGTGGCTCGTCCCCTCTCCTCACTTTTCCTGTATCTAAGAAGGGCCCAGAAAAGCTGTGCCCAAGATTCTTTCCAAACCCCGGGTTTCTTTCTGGAGGTCTCAGGTACTGAGGCCTGGCCCCCCTTATTCCCACCCCCCTACCCCATCCACTTGGGGTCTCTTTGTCCTTTGATAAGTGCAGCCCAGGATTTTTCTTGGCCCCGGCCCTGAGCGCACAGATCTGGGATTGTATGGTGGGGCTCTCCCTCCCAGGTGATTGGAATCAGGAGCTACAAGGAAGTTTGTTTTTCAAGGCCTTAGTCAACATGTGGGTGTGGAAACTCCGACCTTCTAAATAGGGACTTTCACGTTAGTCAGACTTCTCAAAACAACATGGTATTGACACAAAATTCCATTTCCCTTTCCATCATGGGGAGCAGTTGCTAAAGATATTTCTGTCCTGACCAGGGGTTTCCCCAGCCCACATTCAGCTGATGTGATGTCATGGCACTGGGGGCAGGACGGCCAAATTTGGTGAGTTTTTCTTTCTTTTTTTCTGTCTTTCTTTCTTTTTTTTTCATTTGTTTGAGAACAGGTTCTCATGTAGCCCAGTCTGGCCTGCTATAGGATAGGCTTGACCTCCTATTTTACCTCAGACTCAAGTATGCCTGCTTGAAATTGTTCTTCTGTGAGCCTTAATTTCCCCTCTGGCTCCTCGTGAGACCTCAAAGATAAAGCTACTTGGACCAGAGTCTTGATGTATGACATCCATTCATTTTGTGTCTCTGGTGTGCTGACTGCTTGAGAGTCCAACGGTGCAGGCCACACCCTCCAAGATGTACCCCTAAAGCCATGCCACCACCCTGGGTTCCTGGGTTCCAGCTCTCAGCTCAGGCTGCCTTTACAATCTCAGGATTTGGCAGGAGGCACTTCTAACAAAGTATCATGTATCCCAGATGTGGTTACCTCGAGCAGGCCCAGACTCACGCCTCACATCCCACCAGAACCTGTCACTGGCACGCTGCACACAGAACTGGCACCTGTCCACAGCCCTGAGCCCTTGTCTCGCCTGCTGCTGTTCCCGCCCTTCTGCCTTTTGAATTAGCCTGTCCTGCGTCCCATCTCCGTGACTGGAGGACCAAAGTCTCCAGCAGTTGCTTCCCATGCTGAAGGGCAAAGGCTTGCCACATACAACTCTCACAACGGGGGCTTTGGCTAAGGTACCCAGCAATCGGTGCCTCAGCTGTGTGACCCAGATGATGGGCAGCGGCAGCAGTCTTCATTGTTGACTTCAGGAGTGGAAAGAATATTGGGACTTCCAAGGTGGTTCAGTTGATAAGGTGCTCGCCACGCAAGCACAAAGTCCTGAGTTCAGATCTCTGGCCAACATGGCAAAAGCTGATGGTGGTGGCAGGTGCCTGTAATTCTAACAGAGGGAAGTGAAGGGGTGGGGTGGGGGAGACCATGATGGTGGACAGACACAACACAACAACACATATGCACACACACACACACACACACACACACACACACACGCACACACGCACACACACACACACGCACACAGGCTTCAGGTGGCCAGCTAATTTTGCTGAATATGTGAATTCTCAAGTTCAGTGAGAGATTCTGTCTCAAAAATTAGACAGAAGGCTGGAACACAGTGCCTATGAGTACTGGATGCTCTTGGAGAGGACCCAGGTTCAGTTCCCAGCATCCACATGGGGCATGGAGGGAGAGAGAGTGTGTATGTGCCTGAGAGTATGTGTGTGTCACAACTGTCTGTGTCTCTAGTTCCATGAGATCTCTTGCCCTTGTCTGGCCTCTGCTGGCATCAGGCACATATATAGGTGATGCACATATACACATGCAAATATTTATACACATAAAATCAATTTTTAAGTTTTTATTTTGCTTTTTGAGACAAGGTTTCTCTGTGTAGCCTTAGCTGTCTTGAACTCACTCTCTAGGCCAGCCTGGCCTTGAACTCACAAAGATCTGCCTGCCTCTGCCTCCCGAGTGCTGGGATTAAAGACGTGTGCCACCACCACCTCGCATGAATACATATATATTTGTTTGTTTTTGTTTTTCGAGACAGGGTTTCTCTGTGTAGCCCTGGCTGTCCTGGACTCACTCTGTAGACCAGGCTGGCCTTGAACTCAGAGATCTGCCTGCCTCTGCTCCTGAGTGCTGAGATTAAAGGCGTGCGCCACCACGCCCAGCAAATATTTTTTAAAAGGTGGAGAGATAGGCACCGATGCCAACCTCTGGCCTACACATACACATATGCTTACATACACAACCCTTACACATGCATGCACAACACACAGGAAAAAAAGCAAATCCTTAGAACCCAGGGTTTGATACAGGCTCAGTTGCTGTTAGCTGTGTTTATGATGTAAATTCAGCAGAACCCTACCTTCCCCTGGGCGACTATGACAGCCCCTAGCAGCAAACAGGAGACTGACATTCTGTTAAGAAACTTGCCCAGGGGCTGGAGAAGTGGCTCAGAGGTTAAGAGCACTGGCTGTTCTTCCCAAGGTCCTGAGTTCAATTCCCAGCAACCACATGGTGGCTCACAACCATCTACATTGAGATCTGCCCGGGAATATATGTAGAGCAAATACTGTATACATAATAAATAAATAAATGTTAAAAAGAAACTTGCCCAGGCTGTGTGCTAGTAGCACAGATGACGAGAATGTCTTGAGATCTGGACTCTCTTCGACCTTCCAGTCTGGGTTCAGTTCCAGTTCGGTTCCTCGTGCGTGTACAATATCACCAGAGGACTGATGTGCCAGGAGCCAGAGGGGGTTGGGATGGATGGAGCCAAGGGGACTCGGCCCAGACACATGCAGGCAGGCGATGGGCTAGTTAATCTCCCGCCGTCCTCGCTGGCTTCACCTGGCTCATTAAAGCCAGACACGTTCTGAGTTTACTTAGCATCTGCAAAGAGCATCTTTCATCTTCAAAGGCTTCCCAAAGTACCAACCAATTAATCTTTACAACTGCCTCATCTTGTAGACAAATATTTATCCTCATTTCATACCCAGGAAAAAATTGAGGTGGAGAGAGAGAAAGACCAGACTGCGTGGCTGGGTGGGAGGTGAAAGAATGGCCCCCCTCACCCCCGACCACTGGGCTTCCCAGCCCCATTGGATGCTGGGAAACTGTCTCCTTCCCTTCCTCCCCTTCCCCCTCTCTAAATGGAATCAGAACCTTTTGCAAGTTCAGATAAATTGCATGTTTTTAATAGTAACCTGAAGGAAACACATTAAAAACATATTCTATCAGTTACAAATCTTCATGTCACCAGCCAAGGATGAGGGAATTAATGTTGGGCCCCAAAATACATATAGTCAGCAACTCCTGCGCAAGGGCAGAGACAATTTATAGAGTGTGGGCTCTGGTCCACTGGAACACTCAGCCGAGCTCAGCATCCCAGTTGAAGCCAGGCTGTTCTCAGATGGGGTGGGGGAGAGGCTGCCCACAGTGGCTTTTATTTAATTGTTGTTTCTCTTTTCTTGTCCATGAAAATTGCCTTCCCCCCCCCACCCCCATGGTATAAAAGCCAAGTTTAGATCTGTCTTGAGAATTTTGCCTTCATTACCAGAATGTCTATCAAGGTTGTATTGAAAGTCCTCAGCCCCTAAAAACGGTCCCCCATACATACACCAATCTCTGTGACAATGACCAGCTGCCTGTGAGGGGCTGTCCAGTCAATGATTCGGTTGGGAATCTGGAAAGTGTAGACAAAACATTTTCATAATTAATATGACTTTATTTCTTCTATCTAACAGCAGGAATTTTTCTTTGCCTTAAAATACCAAAACAAAACTGGTGTGGTGGCACATGCTTTTAATTCCAGTAGATATGAGTGGATCTGTGAGTTCAAGGCCAGCCTGCTCTACATACCGAGTTTCAATCAGGGTTATACAGAGACCCTGCCTCAAAAGACCAATATAAATACAGCACGGGGGCAGAGAACACAGTATAAAGCAGCAGTGAATTGTAGGGAGTTAGTAAGTCTGGTTTTTGTCCTATGTTTTTGAGGCAGGGTCTCAAAAACTCAGGACTCTGTACCCATGATATACAGGTACTCTACCTCCTGGGCCAACCTCTAACCTACTGTAGTCTTTTAAATGACTTATTATTTTCAAATTTATGTGTGTGTGTGTGTTTGAGTGTAATGTCATGTGTGTGCAGTTCCCGTGGAATCCAGAAGAGGGCATTGGATCCCCTGGAACTGGAGTGACCAAGTCTCCTGAAGTGTGTGTTGAGAACCCAACTTGTGTCCTCTAGAAGAGCAATAACTGCTCCTGGTTGCCTGGACATCTCCTCAGCCTTAAATTACTTAATTTTTGGACTCAGTGATCATTGTGGCAAACCTGAACCAAACACAGCCTGATGAAAGTAAATTTCGACTCCGAAGGGTATCATGAGCCCACTGTAGGGAGAAGAGCGGTTTAAACACATAGGAACAGCATTCGGTTGCTGCTGGGAGGCTGACACATGCCAGCCGCGTGTGAGGGAGGCTGTCACAGAGAAAGGAGAGGGGTGAACCGTGGACACAGACTTCCAACATCATACTCAGTGCTTATAGGTGAGGAACAGGCCGCAAACCCGATCTCAGATCAATGGAAAACAGTGGGATGAAGTCAGCAGGGAGAGTGCTTGCCCAGGTAGGTAGCTCACACCTAATCGCAGCTCTTGGGAAGTAGAGGTAGCAGGATCCAAAGTTCAGGGTCATCCTCAATTTTATAGTGAGTTTGAGAATACCCTGGGCTAAGGAAACCCTCTGAGGCTGAGAGAGAACAAATCCATCCGTGCCTGACTTATTCGGATTGATAGCGTCTGCTTAGGAATTTTAAACAGCATTTTTCAGCCAGTCTGAGGACCCAGCAGGGCAATGCAACCTGTCTGGGATTAGAAGGGTGGCAGGGGTCTGGACCCTAGAGTCCCTGGGACAGTGCTTGGCGAACTGGGACAAGTTGTTCAGCCTGCTGGGCTGTGTCTGGGTAGCTGTTGCTTCATGACCTTAACTGACTCATGGGCCCTCAACATGGAGGGGCGTCAGAGGCAGAGCCTGTGGTGCAGCTCACAGAGGCGCTTGCTTAGCGCACACAGGATCTTGAGTTCCATCTTCAGCATCAAAAGAAAAGTGAATTTTAAAAAAAATGAGAGCTGAGCCGGGTGTGGTCACTCATGCCTTTAATCCTAGCACTGGGGAGGCAGAGGCAGACGGATCTCTGTGATTCAAGGTAAAGAAAGACATTTGCCACCATATCTAATGACCAGAGTTTGGTCCCTGCTCCCTACATGATAAAAGGAGAGGAAAGACTCCTGAAGGCTGTCCTCTGACCTACACACACACACACACACACACACACACACACACACACACACACACATGCTCACTCACACATACACATGCTCACTTACATACACACACACACCATGCTATGTGTGACCACACACAAAAAATTTTTTTTTTTGTGACAAGCCCCACCATGCCATGTCAATTTTGGCATCCTCAATGCCAACAGAACAAAAAAACAAAAAACAAACAAACAAAAAAAAAAAAAGCAGAAGACTAAGAAAGAGTAGAGACTCGGGCTTGGCTTGGAGAACAGTTACTGAAATAATTAACATTTTGAGAAATAAGATCCCAATGCCTTTGGCATTGCTGGCAGTTCAGCCCAGTGCTTCCTGCATTATAAGCACTCTACCCGTGAGCCATCGTTTCAGCCCCTCCAGATCTTAGTTGGGCCTTTAAGGTAAGAATGTTAGATTAGGCGGCGGCAGCGGTGGTGGCGCACGCCTTTAATCCCAGCACTCGGGAGGCAGAGGCAGGCGGATCTCTGTGAGTCCAAGGCCGGCCAGCCTGGTCTACAGAGTGAGTCCAGGACAGTCAAGGATACACAAAGAAATCCTGTCTTGGAGGGGAAAACAAAACAAAAAAGTAGATTAGAATCATTATTAGGTAGAGGAAACTGAGGCAAAATGTTCTAGATTTGTCTTTGTGGCCAAGAGGATAGGCTCAGGGAAAAGTTTGGCAACCTGTGTGGCTGCTATTCTCTCTGTTTAGTTTTTCAGGGGAAAGAGGTAGAACCTTCCTAAATTCCATTCTGAAGATTTTGCTCTCAGCAAAGAACCTCAGTGGGGGCAAGGGAGATTGGAGGCTTGAGGGAGCCAGGCCGTGGGTTGGTCTTCACCCTCCACACCCGAACAACCAGCGGCTTCAGGGGCAAACCTCAGACTCGACTTCATAGGAACAGCCCCAGCTCTGTGCAGCTCACCCGCTGCTTGCTGGGAGGACCCTGTCCGTCTGGAATCAGAGCTGGAATCGCTCAGCACAGGAGCCTGGCTTGCTTTTAAAGCCCTTCCTTTTTTCTCTCTGGTTTAATTGCTTTTTTCTGGCCCCAGGGGATCCCTCGCAAGTTAATAAAACTTACTACATCAAAGGGCACCACAACCATTACCCAATTAAAACCTACCAGGGCTCCTGAAGCAGGGGGAGCGTTATTAACCCCATTTTACGGATGGGGAAACTGAGGTTAAGTGACTTGCCCCTGGCTACCTAGGAAATGAGGCCTCAGCTGTGTTGGGGCTTTGTGGCTCCTTCTCAAGGGTACTTCTGGAGGTGTGGGTGGGGGGCTGTTGCAGGCTGACTTTTTATTTTTTTTATTTTTCAAAAATAACTTGATTTGGCCGGGCGGTGGTGGCGCACGCCTTTAATCCCAGCACTTGGGAGGCAGAGGTAGGCGGATCTTTGTGAGTTCGAGGCCAGCCTGGTCTACAAAGTGAGTCCAGGACAGCCAAGGATACACAGAGAAACCCTGTCTAGAAAAACCAAAAAAAAAAAAAAAAAAAAAAACTTGATTCTTAGAAATTTCTCCCCCCCACCCCTCTATGCCCTGGGCTGTACTGGGTCTGAAGAATGTCACTGATGCTGGTTGTCGCCTGGCATCAGTTTGTGCCTGGAGAGGCACCATAAAACCAGATGAAAGCCAGAGGTTCTGACCAGCCATTTAGGAAACAACCTGAGCCTTTCAGAAATCAATGTTATTTAAGGGTGCCGATTCATCCGCCCAGTGGCCTTCTGGAAGCTCAAGCAACTTACTTCCTGACCCCTAATCCTCCTGACTTGTGGTACAGCGCAACCTCCTGTGTGGATCAGCAGCAGGAATGAAAAAAACAGAATCTTTCCCTTTGCCAGCCATGGGCTCCCCACTTTCCAAACAGCATAAAATTCCTAATCCTGTTTATTCTCAGCGGGGCCTAAAACTCAGCTTCCAGCAGACAGACAGTGTGTCCCACAGGTGTCTCCATACCTCCCCCTTCAGCCATGTGTCCTCTTTATTATGGGTGCGGCTGAGGGCTGAGACGATTGGGGTATTTCCTTCCTTCCCATCCCTTGAGAAGGCCTCCAAATCTTAGTGATGTAGGGAGTAAATTTGCTCTGGCCCGCTGAAGGAGATTATAGATTATTTTGGTTTGGTTAGCACAATCTGAGGAAGATCTTGGGAGGCTAAGGGTTTTCTCCAGTACTATCCCAACCAATTATAATTCACCAAGGCGGGGTGCTGTGTTTATATAAATAATTACCAGATTTCGGGTGGGCAAACGTGTTTCAGCACCCAAGAGGCAAGCCCATAAATTAATTTGGGGAATTAAGGGTCAGATTGATTTTATCTCTGCAAACCATACCAGATTCCGCCAAGCTCCAGGGATATCCGGTTGACTGAGCCTCAGGAGGTGGGGGCCCAGGAACCCGTCATCTAGTGGATGTGCCTGCCCACCCCCTTCCTCTTTGCTTGTTCCCTCCCCCGGCCCCTCTACTGTGCTGGTTCTGGAAGGGGTCAGGAAAGAATCACCCCAACTCTCTCTGCTTACCCTATGAAGGAGGGAAGTGGGAGAGGGGTGCGGACACTTCAGTCCCCTAGCTGTTCTCTTCCTGGACCACACGTTAATAATAGAGGCCACAGCAAGAGCTCTGTTGGAGCTCTCTCACAAGCCACTTCTCCGTGTTGTTATTTTCCTGGCGGAGGGCTGTGGCCCAGGAACCAGCATACCTGAGGTTCAATTCTGGCTTTGTGGAAGTGACCTAGTTCTACAAGTCTCGATATGCTTGTCTGGAAACTGGGATGACAACCTTACCCCCTTAGAATGGGCAAGGAGTAAAGGAAGCCATTTGTTAGAGGGTGCTGTGGAATGCTATCTTCCGACCATTACACGATCATTATCTTTTTTTTTTTCTTTTTGATACAGGATCTCTTGTAGCCCAGGCTGGCATTAAAGTTGCTGTGTAGCTGAGGGTGACTTTGAACCCCTGACCCTTCTACCTCCAGTGTTGGGAATACAAGCATGCACCACCTGTTTATGTGGTGCTGGGGATTGAACCCAGGGCTTGGTAGGTGCTCACCACACCCTCACTGGCTGTGACACCATAACCAGCGTGAGACTCCAATAAGATCAAGCTTGTCCGGCTCGTTGTTGAAGGCAGGGGCCAGGAAGAGTCTGCATTCTACCTGAGATGCCTGCTGTCCGTTCTCTTTTGCCCACCCTGTCCAGCTGTCTCAGGAGCTGGAGACCTCAGGCAGCTGGGAATAGGTAAAGCTGTGAGCAGCTTGGAAGGCTGTCCGCCATGCTGGGGTGGGGGTGTGGGTAGGAGTGAAGATGCTGTTTGGGGGTCATTCCTGCTCCCAGAAATAACCCTTAACTCCTGCTCCCATAAAGCTGATGGCTCACCCATCTGAACTGTGATAGAACCTTGTCTTTGATTTGTCTTGGGTACATTTTCTGGGGTAACTAGATCTTTTCCAGGGGGCTCACTTCAGAAGGCGATAACAACCTGCCTGTAGCAGTCACTCAGACAGGGACACAGAAAGGAAAGGTGCTTGCCTGAGGACACCGCTTCCTGACGGGAGGAAAGCTTAAACCGGGTTTGGCAGGTTGTTACCCATTTTGTAAAGTACCTCCAGTTTGGTTAAACAGTGACAAGCTTCAAAACTAAAGTAGTTTGGTTCCTGGCGCTAAAGCGCCGTATTTTCTAGACTCTCCCCTCCCTGCCCTATTGACCCGAAGTAATGGCTGACCGTGAGAGATGTTTACCATTACCTGGCATTCTTGAACTTTTTCCCCAGCCAACTGCAGACAAAAGGGGAAAACTTTTCACTCCCCTCTCCTCCCCCTTCATCTCTTCTGCCCTGTAACGGCCCCCCCTTGTAAGTGGACACTGGACTCTGGGTCCTTTCACCCAAGGCCCTTTCTTCTGTCCCTTTCCAGAAGAAATCCTGTGTCGGTGAGTCATGTCTCCTCACAGGCCTAAAAAGGATATGCACACTTTGCAATCAGACAGGGTCAGGGAGCTTAGGAAAGGCTCCAGGATGCCGCAAGAAGGAGGGAGTCTGAGGCCTTCACACCAAGAATCCCAATCTATTCACTTAGGGTCACAAATCAGTGTTGGCCTCTCTCAGAGAGAAGGGACAGTTTTGAACAGAGCTCGCCTACCATGGAGCACACAGAACTGGGAGCGTGGCTGGCCAGTGACCCCTGGGGGATCACCTGTCCCCCTCCGGCCCCACCCGGCGCCACCCCACCAGTGCTAGGGTTACAGTTATGCACCACCACACTTGTGTCTCCTGTGGGTGTTGGGGATCTGAACTCAGGGATCCCCTGCTTCTGCAGCAGGCACTTTCCTGACTCAAGCATTCCCCTAATCGCTCCTAAGCCATTCTTTGACCAAGTCCTGGGTGCTGGTGATGGCAGTAAATGTGGTTTCTTCTGTTGGTGTGTTCGTTCTATGTCTGCCATTTTCTCTAACAGTCGAAGGGCTGGGCATGTAGCCCCCTGGAGATAAAGCGCTTGCCAAGCATGATGGTATGTTTTTATCAATTGGACATATACCAGAGTTACCCTGGAAGAGGAACCTCAGTTGAGGACTTGGCTCCATCACATTCATCCATGGGACATTTTCTTTGCTTGCTTTCTTTCCTTTTCTTCCTCCCCCCACCGCCCCCCAGACAGGGTTTCTCAGTGTATCCCTGGCTGTCCTCCACTCACTCTGTAGACCAGGCTGGCCTTGAACTCACAAAGATCCTCCTGCCTCTGCCTCCCGGAGTGCTGGGATTAAAGGCGTGCGCCACCACACCCGGCAATTACAGACAGCTGTGAACTGCCATGTGGGTGGTGGGATTTGAACCCAGGTCCTTTAGAAGAACAGTCAGTGCTCTTGACCGCTGAGCCATCTCTCCAGCCCCTGCTTGCTTTCTTTTATTGAAAGATTTTTAAAGCCGGGCGGTGGTGGCGCACACCTTTAATCCCAGCACTTGGGAGGCAGAGGCAGGCGGATCACTGTGAGTTCGAGGCCAGCCTGGTCTACAAAGTGAGTCCAGGACAGCCAAGGATACACAGAGAAACCCTGTCTCGAAAAACCAAAAAAAAAAAAAAATTTTTTTGTGTACAAGTGATTTGCCTGCATATATGTGTATGGACCTTGAGAGTCCCTGAAGAGGGTACCCAATTCCCCAGAACAGGAGCTACAGGAGGTCATGAGCTACCTACCCAAAGTGGGCACTAGGAATGGAACCTGGGTCCTCTTCAAGATTGGTAAATGTACTCAACCACTAAGCCCCATCTCCAGTGGGGCACTTTCTTCACTGGGAGGTACCACTATGCTGTAAGCTGTATAAGAAGGGTGGCAAAGCAAGCTACAAACAGCTCCTCCACGGTTCCTGTTTCAGTTCCTGCCTCCAGGTTCCCATGATGGGAAGCTGTAAGGTGATATATATATAATAAGAAGAATAAGAAGCTGGGAGCTGGGAGATGAAATGAGCCCTTTCCTCCTTAGTTGATTTTCTTCAGTACTTTGTCACAGTAACAGAGAAGCCAGCTAGGACACTAGCACTCACTGAGTTCTCCTTAGCACCTGTAAACCAGGCATTGGGCTTGATGGTGGCTCACTCCCGTGTCCCAGCACTTTTGAGATAGACACAGGGGGTTAGGAGTTCAAGGTCATATTTAGCTACATAGCAAGTTTAAGGTCAGTTTGGGTTACACCAGAACTTTGTCTCAAAAGAAAAAAACAAAACAAAACAAAAAACAAAAACCCTGAAATCAGGTCCGTATGAAACAACCTTTAGAAATCTTTGTTTTCTTTTTTTTTTTTTTTTTTTTTTGAGACAGGGTTTCTCTGTGTAGCCCTGGGTATCCTAGAACTCATTCTGTAGACCAGACTGGCCTCAAGCTCACAGACATTCCCCTGCCTCTGCCTCTCAAGTGCAGGATTAAAGGCGTACTCCACCACTGTCTGGCTCTAAAAACATTTTTTTTTGGTTTTTCGAGACAGGGTTTCTCTGTTTAACAGCTCTGGCTGTCCTGGACTCGCTTTGTAGACCAGGCTGGCCTCGAACTCGCAAAGATCCGCCTGCCTCTGCCTCCCAAGTGCTGGGATTAAAGGCGTGCGCCACCACCGCCCGGCTTCTAAAAACATTTTTATATAGCATGTTACAAAAAAAAAAAAATTAAGCCTGGCTCCATGTAATTTCACAAGAAAATTTTAGCCTTCATTTGAATGAGAAATATAAGAATTTCTTCTTTTTTTTTTTTTTTTTTTGGTTTTTTCGACACAGGGTTTCTCTGTGTAACCCTGGCTGTCCTGGGCTCGCTTTGTAGACCAGGCTGGCCTCGAACTCACAAAGATCCGCCTGCCTCTGCCTCCCAAGTGCTGGGATTAAAGGCGTGCGCCACCAAGAATTTCTTCTTAACTTAAAAAAAAATTACCAGCGGGGCGGTGGTGGCGCACGCCTTTAATCCCAGCACTCGGGAGGCAGAGGCAGGCAGATCTCTGTGAGTTCGAGGCCAGCCTGGTCTACAAAGCGAGTCCAGGACAGCCAGGGCTGTTATACAGAGAAACCCTGTCTCGAAAAACCAAAAAAAAAAAAAAAAATTACCCTAATCATCTAAAATGGAATTTCTAAAGAAATTTTGCTTGGATATCACACCACTTAGACAGATGAATTGATTCCAAAAACATTCAGCAAACGTGCCAGCTTTGGGCCTGGCTTTGCTGTAGTCTCTACAAGAGATAAGAAAGAATTTGAAAAGAAACAAGGTTTTTAATTGTTGCTTTGTTTTGTTTGTTTGTTTGTTTTTTGGCTTCCACCTAAGGTAGAGCTTTATGGTGATTGTATTAATTCTCCTGTCTGGTGAATGGGAAGGAGGGGAAATAGAGAAGAGAGGTGAGTAAGGAAGAGGAAAAGGAGGCTAGAGAGATGGCCCCATGCACAAGAGACCAGCTCTTTTAGAGGACCGGGGCTCAGTTTCTTGCACCAACACGACAGCTCACAATTCCCGGGGCTCTGACGCCCTCTTCTGGCCTCTGTGGGCACTGCACTAATGTACTGCTTGTATAGACAAGCAAGCTAACATATACGCATACATAAAAAATAAGATTAGGCCTTTAAGGCAGGCATGGTAGCTCACGCCTTTTTATCCCAGCACTCCAAGGGAGAGGCAGGTGGATCTCTGTGAGTTTGAGGCCAGCCTTGTCAACAAAGCAGGTCCAGGACAGCCACCAGGGCTCTGTTACACAGAAAAACCCGGTCTCAACAACCAAAAAAGAAAGAAAGAAAGAAAAGAAAAGAAAAAAAGAAAGTAAAAAACAACCCCCCCATTGTATTCTCAAAAAGAAAAGAAGATATAATAGAGGAAGAGCAGGAATAAGGAAACAATAACTGTGAAGTGTGTTGGCGCACACCTTTAATCCCGGCGCACACCTTTAATCCCAGCGCTCAGGAGGCAGAGGCAGGCGGATCTCTCTGAGTTCAAGGCCAGCCTGGTCTACAAAGTGAGTCCAGGACAGCCAGGGCTACACAGAGAAACCCTGTCTCAAAAAAACAAAAAGAAAAGAAAAGAAACAATAGGTTTCTAGAATTTACCAGCAATGTAGAAGGGGAAAATAAGACATACCCTATTTTGAATTCAGAACCTTGCCTTAGCCTCCTGTCTCCTAACTGCCACCATACCCAGTTATGAATGGTAAACCTAAATTCAGTAAAATATCCTCAAGTGGGCTAGGGGGTGGCTCATTGCTACCAAGGTTGACAATCTGAGTTCAATCCCCAGGACCCACATGGTAGAGGGACAGACGACTCCTACAAGCTGTCCTCTGACCTTCACACACACACACACACACACACACACACACACACACACACACACACAGACACACACTCCAGTGAGCATAAACATTTTTGCTGCACACGCATATGCAAAATAAATAAAAATGTAAAGAAATCTTTAAGAACAAAAGTATAATAAAGACTTTTTCAGACATACAAAAGTTGGAAGAATTTGTCAGCAGCAGACTTGCCATGTAGAAAATTGTGAGAGTCCCCCAGACAGAGGAAAACGATGCCAGATGGAACTGCAGCTCTGCCCAAAGGAACAAGGACAAAACCACAGGGTTTTGAGCAACAGTTTATATCTTTTTCAAAGATAATTGACTACTTAAACCAAAGAAATGTATGTTGTATTGTGTGGCTTAAAACGTGTATACGTAAAAAGTATAATAACGGTCAAAGGTCAGGAGGAGAAATGATACATATTGTAGGAAGGTTCTTTATGCAAATGTGAAAGGAGCAGTGATAAGGGTGCACGCACGCGTGCCTGTGTGTGTGTGTGTGTGTGTGTGTGT
>CAJQZJ010000247.1:3746617-3788135 GCA_907164525.1 Lophiomys imhausi | reverse complement strand
ACACACACACACACACACACACACACACACACACACACACACACACATTTTGAGGGAGCTGTTGAGACAGCTTGCTATATACTCCAGGCTGTTCTGTAGGCTGTTCGGCTGATCTCACACCATAGCCCAGACTAGTCTGGCATTTGTGGTAATCCTTTGTGAGTTGCCTCTGATTAGTCAGCAACTCAATGGGAAATTCCATAGTATGGAATCTGAGGGTGCCCAGGAAGGCCTCCATGTCTCTTCTGTCCCATCTGTCTTAGCCCCGGACATAATAGGTATATGACCACAGGAGCATGAGGGCTACACGTGGGGTTTGGCCACCAGACCAAAGTCACCAGCTTATCGTGTTCTTGCTTCCTCAGACTATCAGGGTCAGAAAATTCTTGCCATTCCTCAGCTAGCAGCAGACTCAGCTCCAGTGACCTCCTTTTGTTCTGCTAGGGGCTGCAGACCCTCCAGCAAGGTTAAACCATTCCAGCCAGATCCAGGGAGCCCAGGCTTCTCTGTGCAGGCTGTACTACATGCTGTGGGAAAGGAGAGCGGGGAGACAGCACTGGGGAGAATCTAATAGGGAAAAAGAAAGTGTGTGAGAGTGAGAGTGTAAGCTCATGCTGCAACTTCTCCATTCTCTTATTGTGGGAAGGGGAAAAGGCCCAAGGAAAAATTGGTGTGAGACTTCTCTACTGTTCGAGATGAAAGAGAGGCTGCTGTGGCCTGGGAGCAGCGGCATGGATGGGGAGCCATTGTCCAAAGGGTATAGAGCTGGATGAGAGAAAGGCTTGGCTATAGGTAAGTAATGATGTTACTCAACATCGTAACTTTAATTTATGTAATGTCCCCGAATTGTCATGTAGGAATGGGTAAAGTGATAAATATTATGCTATTTTACCACAATTAAGAACCCCTACAGCAATGGCCCCTTAACTTCTCATCCATTTCTTTTGAGAACCACTTCAAATAGACTGGGCCTCAAATGCTGCCTTCTTTGTCAGGGTCATTGCACCCTGCTCTCAACACTATCTAGATAATTACAGACCACAAGGGTGACTGAAACTGATTTATTCCTCCTGCTGGTCCTTCATCCCTGTCCAGTCCTGTGTGTCCAGTAACAGCTCATCTTCACTGAAGTCAGAGAAATAAAACACAGGCTCCCCACCTCAAATGGGCCGTCCTTTAAGGTAATGGCCCTATGTGAAATCCAAAGATTTCGAAAACAAAATTGGTGGCTGGTCATTTGCCTTACAAAAGGCTGCCTCACTCAACAAAAGAGTTTGCTCAAACCATCCTCTAAGAAGGGAGCCCCCTGGAGCATTTAATGATATTATTGGATTAAAATGAAATCCCATGGACCATTCAAGGACACCGAGTTGGAAGTATATGAATGCATTGTATTGTGTTGAGAGGAGTCAGGGTTCTTGACAAATGGACCATTTGGGCCCAGAGAAACACAAGAAAACAAAATGCGTTTTCTTGGCCTAAAATCCTGGTGGCTGTCTGGAAAGGCTTTAGTTTTGTAAGTGATTTATTTAAGACCAGTTAGGCCCGAGGGTTGCGATGTGTCCATTTTATGAGAAAGGGCTGGTGTCATATTTAGAGTCAGTGTCATGACTCCAGCTGACCCCTGTCACCTGCCCTAATCGAAATGGGTTTCTGGGACCCAAGCTCAGCTCTGTCCTGCCATGGACAGAGAGAGAGAGGGGAAAAAAAAAAAAAAAAAACTCTCCGTTGCCAGAAAGCATATTGGGTAGAAATGAGGGCATTATTTATGTCTGCGTTAGGTACATTCAGGGGCCCATAAAGGTTTAATTGTCCCTCCAACTAAATTAAAAAAAAAAAAACCCACAAAGAGGCTGCCAGCTTTCCCCAGGGTTGAAAACCAACTGAATATGGTTCTTTGGGAACGGCTTAAGTGCGTAACTCGCGCCCGTGTCCCAGGCACAAGGGGCAATTGTTTTGGGGACACAGCTAAGAGAACTTGTCAAGTTGGTGTTCGTGGCTGCCGCCGCCTGAGTCGCTGGAGACGGAGGGAGGGAGGGAGGGAACCGGGGTCCCCGGGTCTCGGATGACTTTACCGCTGCACTCTGCTGCCCCCTTCCGGCCGAGAGGACCTCGGCGGCCCACGGCCAGCTCCGCTTCGGTCGGGCCGGAGCAGCCATCGATCACAGGAGCAAACGTCTAACTGCAAGTCTCGGTGGCTGCTCTGGAGACGAGGTGCAGCGTGTGGAAGACAGCTTGCTCGGCAGGAGGCCCCAGCGTTTCTCTGAGGACGCGGGGTCCTGTAAGCGGCATCCGTTGACTGTTCAAATCCCCGCACCCACATGTCTGTGGTGGCGCACGCCTTTAATCCCAGCACTCGGGAGGCAGAGGCAGGCGGATCTCTGTGAGTTCGAGGCCAACCCTCTTTACAGAGTGAGTCCAGGACAGCCAGGGCTACACAGAGAAACCCTGTCAGGGGACTGTTTTGTGACCATCTTGGTTTTTAGCCACTGTTTTTTTTTTTTTTGTTGTTTTTTCTCCAGAACATCTTTGAGAATTAGACCAACTTTCAGTATAATTTGCCTCTGAGAGGTAGTGTACAGAAGACCGTATTTAACCAATGAGATAGCTTAGATTCAGCCTCACACATGGGGGGGGGGGTGGCTGTAGTTGCAGATGCCTGACATTTCTTTTATTACTTTCTCTTTTTCTTTCCTCCAGCCTCCCTCTCTCCCTTCCCCCCTTTCTTCTTTTCTTTCTGCAACAGATTCTCCTGTAGCCCAGACTGGCCTCGAACTCTCTACATAGCCAAGGATTACCTTGAACTTTTGAATCTTCTGCTTCTACCTCCCCAGTGCTGGGATTTTAGTTGTGAACTATCAGGCTGGGGTTGGGGTGAGACATCTTAACACCTGTTTCTCAAACTGGGATGTGGGGACAGGAGGAGAGGCAGAGGCATTCTAATGGGTGCAGATAGCCCTTCCTTCTAGGACAAAATTCTCAAATCATTGAAAAGGAGAGTGGGACTTAATATTAGAACGGGCATGGGAGGTGGGAGTGGTGTCGCACCTGTAACCTGGCACTTGGCAGGCGGAAGTGTGAGAGGCACAAGTTTGGGAAAGCCTGGGGTACATATTGGGTATGAGATTAGCCTGGGCTACAGAGTGAGACCCAGTCTCAATAAACAAATCAGAGGTATTATGACTACGAGAAAAAAAATGGTGTCGCAGTCTATAAACTGAGCCCCGAGTCCGGTGAGGGGGCACGTGCCTGCAGACCCAAGTACTCAGGGACTGAGACAGGGGGATCAGACAAGAAGTCTGGAGCCAACGTGGAGTATGCAGTGAGTCCAGCCTATGCCTAAACTACGAAGCCTTGCCTCAAACATCCAGATGAGCTTTGGGGCTGGTCAGATGTGGGCATACTTCAACGTGAAGGCAAGTGAGGCTTTTTTTTTTTTTTTCCTTCCTACCTTAGGCTGCTTGTGAAAATACCTTCCCTGTCTCTGAGGTTTATACACTTTAATGGGGGTAAGGTGTTATAGTTAGCAAGGAGGGACAATCCCTGTTAAATGGTAGATGTATGGAGAACCCAAGACCTTTAGGAAAGCTTAAAGACAGCCTGGGGTGTCGTTAAGGCAAGCCAGACAGAACCAGAGACACAGCCCCAAAGACAAAGGATCGTAAAAGAAATCTATGTGCTTGGGACCCTGGGTAAAGACTTGACCCTTTTCTCTGACCTGCCTTTCTCTTGTACCCTCGCTGTGGAGCACCCACTATGTGCTAGATCTCCATGTCCATAGACAGCTTCTCAACTAAGACGCAGTTAATGCGGGTTCATGAAAAGCCAATGATTAAGTCCAGACCTTGCCTGTGCATGCTTTTTTTGGTTACCCTTGAAGTCTCTCTCTTGCCTTTGACATGGGGACAGTCCAGCATGTGGTCCACTTTTGCCTATTTACATGGGTAGGATTGTGTGCCAGTCATATGCGTTTGGAATGTAAAAGCACTGAGTAAATCATTAAGCAACAAATCAGGTATTAACTAGGACCCTCCCAAGTGGAAGGAGGCCATATCTCATCTCACCTTTCTAGCCCCTCTACTCTAACTTTTGCCTGGTTGGTTCTGACAACCATTAGTGATACAGATCTTGAAAGTCTGCACAGGGCCTGACCCTGGGAAAATGTTTCATTTAATCTTTCTGTGCTACCTCCATCACTCTCTTCCTCTTCACCCCACCCCCACCAGAGTGCCCGCTCTGCTTTCTCTCCACAGCCCTCCAGTTCAGATCTTAAACATTTTAATTATATTTTGTGTGTGTATGTGTATGATTGTGTACATGCTACAGCACAGGTGTGGAGGTCAGGTCTTTCCTGTCTTGGGGATTGAACTCATAACATCAGGCTTGGAAGCTGGCTTCTTGGCCCATTAGCCCATTTTGCTGACTCAAGAATTTAGATCTTAAGGAGACTGGCTAGTCATGATTACAAATAAATTCCTAGGAGAATTCAGACATCTAGAGAGATCTTCATAGCAATGCTATTTTTATGGGGGGGAGGATGGCTTTTTTAAAAAATAAGCAAAAAAAAATGTTCTCCTCCTTGACATTAAAATACCCAAATAGGTCAGGCAGTGGTGGTGCAAACCTTAGATCCCAGCACTCGGGAGGTAGAGGCAGGCAGATCTCTGTGAGTTCAAGGTTAGCCTGGTCTCCAAAGTGAGTCCAGGACAGTCAGGGATACACAGAGAAACCTTGTTTTGAAAAACCTAAGAACCAAACCAAAATAACGCATGTGTGCGTGTGCCTGATGCCCACGGGGACCAGAAGAGGGTGCTGGAACCTGGAGTTACAGATGTTCGTGGACCACCATGTAAGTGCTGGTAACTCAGCCCTGGTCCTCTGCCTGAGCAGTGGGTGGCCGGTCGGTGGTCGGTCGGTGGTTGGTTGGTGGTCGGTCGTTACAGAGGAGACATCTCGCCAGTATCTATTATTTTATGTGTGTGTGCTTGCTCCTGTGTGACTTTTCGTGTACCATGCGTATGCAAGAGCCCTTAGAGGCCATAAAAGGACATCATCTTCCCAGGCCCTGCACTTTCCTTTTGAGAGAGATCAACAGTAGAGTCTGAATACCTCCTTATGTGACAGTGAAACAGTGTGTGACATCACTGGGCAGCTTCAGTCCACTTCAGAGTTGACAACCGGGAGGGAAATGTCACACAGCGTGATGGGGAAGGAGGAGGCTTAGTACTTACAGGAGACAGCTTGATTGGCGACTTGGTACTGAGTACTCCTCTCGTTTTCTTGAGCCTTAAAGTCTCATGAGCTTTCTAGAGCAAATGTTCAGGTTTCTGCTTCAGAACTAGTTGTTCATGAAATTGGCACTCCACGTTAACAAGGCAAGGACCCAGCCAGGTAGAGGTTTGAGGTGACGAAGGGTTTTCTGAGGGGACCGTGGACTGACAGTTTGCTCTGCAAGGGAATTGAGCTGATGCTGCCTGCAGTGTCCTCTTTCTCCCCCACTTCCTTTCCCTTTTCAGTTCATTCTCTTTTCTTTGTGAGACATATAGGGTCTCATGTTTATCCATGCTGCTTAGGAACTCACAGGTAGCCTTCTAATCTTCCTGTCTCCACTTCCTGAATATTGAGATTACAGACATGTGTAGCCATGCCTGATTTAAACAGTGCTGAGAATCGAATTCAGGGCTACCAACCAAGGTATAGTCCCAACTCCTTTAAAAAAAAAACATTTTTATCTTGGGGGCTGGAGAGATGGCTCCGTGGTTAGGAGCACTGTCTGCTCTTCCAGAGGACCTGGGTTCAATTCCCAGCACCCACATGGCAGCTCACAACTGTCTGTAACTCTAGTTCCAGGGGATCCAAACTCCAAGGCACATGAAATAAAAATAAAAATTAAATAAAAAGCATGTATATTGCAGTGTTGGGGAACTGTACCTGGGCCAGCATGTTCTTACTAAGCTGCATCCACTGCCCAGCCAGCCGTATTCTGCTTTAAAATTTAAGTTGCTCAGTCCATCCTTGAACTGTGTAGTCCAAGCAGGCCTTGGCCAGTCCATCCTCTTGCCTCAGCCTCTTGAGTAGCTGGGATGACAGGCCTTCACCGTACCCAAAGTCAACTTTCCTAGTGAGAATTCAAGTCAGTAGACTGAGGAGGTGAGAAAGAATGTTAGGGAGAAACACGCTTCCCACCGGCTCTCCCCAAATCCAGGATGTGGGTGCATTAGGAGTAGGCACTGCTGACATATTCTATTTTTAAAGACTTATATAAACCAGGCATGGTAGCCCACATCTTTAATCCCAGCAGAGGCAGGCAGTTCTGTGCTCCAGGCCAGCCTGGTCTACGGGGCAGGTTCCAGGAAAGGTGGGGCTAGACAGAGAAACCTTGTCTCGAAAAACAAACAAACAAACCAAAACCCCCAAAAGACATAATTTTATATGCATGGTTGTTTTTGCTGCACATATGTAGATGCGCCACAAGCATGCAGCGCCCCCAGGAGGTCAGAAGACGGCAGCCGATTCCCTCCCTGGAACTGGGAGTCACAGCTATGATCGTCAGGTGGGCGCTGGGAATCTGGCCCTCTGGAAGAACGCCAGTGCCCCTGGGCCATCTCTCCAGGCCCTACCCTCCATACTTTTTAACACTCAGAGGGCTGGGGGATGGGGCTCAGCGTACCCGAGGCCCCTTCCATCCCCAGCACTGCAGGAGTCCTAGCGGTGGTTTCCATCTGGGACCCCAGCATTCAGGCGGAGGCGGGGGAGTCAAAAGTTCGAGGCCAGCTCTTACATCTGGGCTACCCCTAAGCCCCAGCTCTGCCGCCTAGAACCCAGAGGGAGGGAGGAGCTCACGGAGCCGCCCGGATCACCCCGTCTCCTCCACGTCGCGCCCTGGGTGTCTGTGGCGGGTCGCGGTGGCTCCCCCACCGTGCAGGGGGAGGGGAAGGGGAGGGGAGGGGCTGCGCACGTGCCGCGTTGCCATGACACCTAAGCGGTTTGTTTTCCCATCCCGGGCGCTCCCACTCCAGCCCAGGTCTCGGGGTGCCGGTCGGGGGCCCAGGTCTCGGGGTGCGGGTCCAACGGGGTCCAACACGGGGCTCAGCGGCTCCTCCCAGCCACGCCGTCCCCGTCCCCGTCCTCTCAGGTGGTTTAATCCCCGCAGTCCACCGTCCGTGCGCCACCAAAGCCAGCCAGAGCGGGCGGGAAGGAGAAGGTGGGGAGGAGGGGAGAGGGAAGAGGGAAGTGAGGGGAGGAAGTGGGGAGGAGAGGGGATGGGGAGAGGGAACCGGGAGACGGAGGGGAAGGGGCAGGGAAGATCAAAGGGAATTGGGATGGAGGGAGGAGGAGACGGGGGGGGGGGGGGAAGGAGAAATGAGGAAGGGCAAAGGATGGGGAAGGGAGAGGTAAGAGGAGGTGAGAAGGGGAAGTGGAGAGGAAGCGAGGAGGGCGAGGCATGGGGGTGGTGAGGGTGGAAAAAGGGTGAAGAGGGTGGAGGTGGGGCGTGGGCCCGGGGGGGGCGTGCCCCGCGGTTGCGGGGGGCGCCGGGCGGTGGAGGATAGGCGGGTTCTGCGGCCTCAGTTTCCCCGCCTGCGCCAGCGCTGGGCTCCCTGGTTCTGACGAGCCTCCAACATTTGTCGCCCACCCAGATACCACCGCCTCCAAGATGCCAGACGTGAAGGAGAGGGCGGCTCTGACAGCGCCTCCCGTGAGCATCGCGAGCACCGCGAGCATCACCACGCGGGACACTCCCGGGAGGACTCGAGCGGCGCCCACGGGCACCGGCCGCGTTGGTCCAACTGTCGCCAGACCTCCGCCAGGGCACCCCAGAGTACGCACAGGGGCGCCGGCTGCAGACAGCTTCCCGGGAGTTGCCGTTAGGGCTGAGCGCTGATGAGCACGGTCGGTCCCGGCCTCCGGGTGTCCCTAACTCTGCGGATGCCCTCCTTGGTCCCGCCTGGGCACCGCTCCCGACCACCCTGGGGACAGGGCGGTCTCCCCGGGACCCTCCCCTGGGCGGGGTTCAAATGCCCCCGCGTTGCCATGGACTTCCTGCGACGCTCTTTCCTCCCTGGCCACGCGGGGGCGCTGCTGATTAACACAATGCCTTGAAACAGACCCCAGGTGTAGGAGGGTTTGTTCCTCTAAGTGGGAACCTGGGGTGGGCGTGGGGGTCCCTGAAAGTCAGGGCTTGAGGCCGCTGTTTTGGAGACACCAGTTTTTTACAGCGGTTGTTTACGTCCATAGGTAAAACAACTGAGTGTATGATCAAGTCCCTTTTGACAAGTTTTGGAAGTGTGTAAATTAGGTGTGCTTTGTCGTCTTGCAGTTTTCTTTCTGGGGCGATCTGGCTTTCCAAGAATTCTGTTTGAGTCACACGTGTTACCTCTACTCTCTGAGCCCTCCTAGTTCCCGCATGCCAGGCTTGTTCTGGGGAGCTTGGCTGCTGTTTGCTGGGTTTGCTGTTTCCCGGAGTTCTTCAGGATGCACCAGTAGCTCAGCTCCCCTTTGAGGTTTCCTTTGCCTCTCTTTTAGCAGTAATGAGTTAAAGTTGTTTACGTTTTTGGGTCGTGGCAGCCACTGTGGCCGGAACGATTCAGAAGGCCTGCAAAAATGAAGGGAACAGCTTCAGTCCACCTTCTTTTCATAAAGCTTGTTTTTGAGTGGCGTCAGATCCCCTGGGACTGGAGTCACAGACGCTTGTCAGCCACCACGTGGGTGCGGGTGCCACGGATGGAACCCAGTTCTTATGGGAGGGCTTGCCAGTAGCTTAACTGGTCAGCCATCTCTCCAGCTCCTGGTACAGGCAAGGGCTCTGGATTTTCTGTGACAGTCCACAGTCACCTTTCTTACTTTGAAAGATTTCAGATTTTTTGAAAAGCAAAATTCAGAAACTCGCTGTACCATTGATATTCTGTGCCTTTTGTTTTTCTTCCTTTACTGTCCGAAGGCCACAGTTGTGACTTTAAATATTTCTGTCATGTTTCCTTCTAAGACAGAGGATGCTGTCCTATGTGATCTTCTCTACGGTTATTTTCTTTTACATTTAACTTCATTTGTTTGTTTTGTTTTTTGAGGCAGGGTTTCTCTGTGTATCCTTGCCTGTGCTAGACTCCCTTTGTAGACCAGGCTAGCCTTGAACTCACAGAGATCCGCCTGCCTCTGCCTCCCAAGTGCTGGGATTAAAGGCAGTGGCCACCCCACCCGGCTAACAACCTTACCTTTTAATCACCTTCATTTCAAGCTTCCCTGAACTCACTTTACCCTTCCCTGTGTTGGCCTCCTCCAAGCATATCCAGAAAGCCCCAGGGGAAATACAAGTGACTGGTGTGTTGAGTAGTTGCTGAGATAACTTTGGGGCCTACAGATGAATGATCCTGAATAGAGTCAGATTTATGTGGGTTGATTGCTGTCCACCAGACGTTCTTCCAATTACAGATCTGATGGAGAGAGTTCATGAAGTTTCCAAACATGATAGCCACGCAGAAGAGAAGAGTTTACCTTCAAGCAGGTATTGGCTTTTATATCTTCTCTTTTTGACATCCTGACATCGTTATTTAGCACTGAAGGGTTCTAGGGCCTGGGGAATTGACTCTGTCGGCAAGGACACTCGCTGCCCAGCCTGACAACCTGAGTTTAATCCCTGGGACCCACGTGTGCCCCTCCTCAATAAACAAATATTAAAAATAAATTCAGCGGCTGGGCATGGTGGCAAAAGTGTGATTATAATGGTTCCTATTTTGATTATTTATCTTTGAGGCTAGTTATAATGACTTAAAATTCACAGTCCAAACACAAGATGCCCTTTTCCCACCTTAATGTTTACATTTAGTTCTCTACATGTGGATGTCTAGTTGTTCTAATAGCATTTGTTGAATTGAACTGCCTTGCTTTTGTTTGTTTGTTTAGACAGGGTCTTATATAGCTCAGGCTGGTCTTACCACTGCTTCGTAAGTGTGGAGATTATTTTTATTTTATTTTATTTATTTATTTTTTTTGGTTTGGTTTTTCGAGACAGGGTTTCTCTGTGTAGCCCTGGCTGTCCTGGACTCACTTTGTAGACCAGGCTGGCCTCGAACTCACAGAGATCCGCCTGCCTCTGCCTCCCTAGTGCTGGGATTAAAGGCGTGCGCCACCATGCCCGGCGGAGATTATTTTTTAACCTTTTTTGGTTTTGTTTTTTTGAGATAGGGTTCCTCTGTGTAGCCCAGGTTATCCTAGAACTGGATCTGTAGAACAGGCTGGCCTTGAACTCACAGAGATCCTCCTGCCTCTGCCTCCTGAGCGCCGGGATTAAAGGTGTGTGCCACCACCGTTTTATTTTATTTTATTTTTAAATTTGTCCCAACCATTTATTTTTTTTTTAAAGATTTATTTATTATGTATATACAGTGTTCTGTCTGCAGGTGTATCTATCTGCAGGCCAGAAGAGGGCACCAGATTTCATTATGGATGGTTGTGAGCCACCATGTGGTTGCTGGGAATTGAACTCATGACCTCTGGAAGAGCAGCCAGTGCTCCTAACCGCTGAGCCATCTCTCCAGCCCTTATTTTAATTTTTTTAGGCATAACGAAGAATGATAACTAACTGTAGCCTCTGTGACTGGAGAGATGATATGCTTTCAAATATAAATATGTGAGGAAGAGGTGGGTGGGGGAAGTAATTTTTTTTTTTGAGATAATTTTGTCTGTGTGTCTAAGTGTCTAGCCCTGACTGACCTGGAACTTGCTGTGTAGACCAGGCTGGCCTCAAACTCACAGAGATCCTCCTGCCTCTGCCTCCCCAGTGTTGGGATGCTATCACACTCAGTTGAGCCAATTTATTTTAAGCCTGACTGGTTTGGAGGTGTCTGTTACATTCAAGTGTTGTCAAAAAAGGAAAATATTTTCCTGGATTTAATGAATGAAAGAAAATAATAAGTAATCTTTGGCTCAGTGCAGCAATGTGTGGGTGAACACAGATGGTAAGACTCACTGCTGCCAAACTCAGGCTCGCTTGTGATTTTGACGGTGCCTTGACATCACGCTAGCCCTCAGTGAATCAACGCTGCTGTGCCCCACTCATTCATTGCTCCTGGTGTTTTCTTTGGGGCTTAGATTCTGAGCCTGCAATGGTTTCCCCGGGCACTGAATATTCTGTGCATCTGACCCTCTTGTAGCCTGGAAGGCAAGAAGGGCAAGGAGAGGATGCCCAGCGACTTCTGGGAACATCTGAAAGAGCAGCTGTTAGCCTCGCCCCCTGACTTCAGCTGTGCTCTTGACCTTCTGAAGGAGATCAAAGAGGTGAGTGGGCCATCTTCACCTGCAGAAGGAAGGTTCCAAGGCCTGTCTTTGATGCCAGCCTCTGCCTCCTGAGTGCTGGGATTAAAGGTGTGTACCACCACACTACTACCACTCAGCTTTATGATTCTTTTTATTTTTATTTATTTATTTTTTAACATTTTTTTTATTATGTATACAGTATTTGCTCTACATATATGCCCGGGCAGATCTCAATGTAGATGGCTGTGAGCCACCATGTGGTTGCTGGGAATTGAACTCAGGACCTTGGGAAGAACAGCCAGTGCTCTTAACCTCTGAGCCACCTCTCCAGCCCCTATGATTCTTTTTAAATTAAGATATTTTGGGTTTTGTTTTTTGTTCTGTTTGTTTTTTGAGAGAGGGTTTGTCTTTGTAGCCCTGACTGTCCTGGACTCTTTGTAGACCAGACTGGCCTTGAACTCACAGAGATGTAACAGAATATTTTTATTTATAACACTTATATATATATATATATTTTTTTTTGGTTTTTCGAGACAGGGTTTCTCTGTTTAACAGCTCTGGCTGTCCTGGACTCGCTTTGTAGACCAGGCTGGCCTCGAACTCACAAAGATCCGCCTGCCTCTGCCTCTCAAGTGCTGGGATTAAAGGTGTGCGCCACCACCGCCCGGCTATAACACTTATATTTATTAGTACCTAACACACACCTATAAAAATACCTAAATCCTATAATCTAAAACCTATTATCTAAGAACACACTATCTCTATCTTCGAACACCTAACTAACCCTATTTTAATTTCCTTAAAAGGATATTAATATTCTTAGCGTAGGTCCATGCTGGATAACCTGATTTACGGCAGTCCCAGCAGGTAGTCCCTTTCAAGCTTAGTGTCCATTGGGCCTAACTTTGCCAGTTTGCAAATTTATTTCAACCACCAAATTGTGGCATGCTTATAAAATCAGTCTGTTCCAACTCCAAACTGAGGGTGGCTCGGGTGGCTTCTTAGCCATGTCCCTTCAACAGGGCAGTTCTTAGCCACGCCCCTTCAACAGGGCAGTTCTTAGCCACGCCCCTTCAACAGGGCAGTTCACAGAACTGTGGTCTCAGCTGTGCTCTGTCCACTTCAGCAAGCCAAAGGGACGGCAAACTTTCCTTACGTGTTGCCAGATGCCCAGCTGAACTGCATACTAATTCACTAATGAGGTCTTACTTCTTCCACACAGAGATCCTCCTGCCTCTCCCTCCTCAGTGCTGGGATTAAAGCCATGCACCACCACATCTGGGGAGATCTACACAGTGAGTTTCAGGACAGCCAGGGCTACACAGAGAAACCTGTCTTGAAAGATCACAAAAAATATAAATTAAAAAGTATTTTTATTTTTCGGAGACAGCGTTTCTCTGTGTAACAGCTCTAGCTCTCCTGGACTCCAGCTGGCCTCTGCCTCCTGAGCGCTGAGATTAAAGGTGTGTGCACCACCACTGCCGGCTAGTATTTTTATTGTTATGGATGTTTTGCCTGCATGTGTGTGTCTGGGCACCATGTCCATGCAATGTCCACCCAGAAGAGGGCACTAGAGCCCCTCATGGGTGTGGAGTTATATATGGGTGTGAGTGCCATGTGGGTTCTGGGAACTGAACTTAAGTAGTCTGAACTGCTGAGCCTTGTCCCCAGCTCTGTCTGAATTCTCTGTGCTTGGTGGAGTCCTTTACTAATCTCTCAGCAGCTGGGGACCGATCTATCACCAGCTGCTAAGTAAAGATAATCAGCAGAACATGTGTGCGGCGACTTACTGATCCTAAAAAGACAGAGACTGAGGCGTGTGTAAAGGGTTGAACACTGGAGAAAATGTAGAACTGAGAAGATACACTCCTCTGTCCTGCCTGACAGATCCTGTTGTCGCTGCTGTTGCCACGCCAGAGCCGTCTAAGAAATGAGATCGAAGCAGCTTTGGACATGGACTTCCTCCGTCAGCAGGCTGAGCGTGGGGAGTTGAATGTCACCTGTCTTTCTAAGTACATTCTCAACGTGATGGTCCTTCTGTGTGCACCAGTCAGAGATGACGCTGTGCAGAGACTTGAGAGCATTATAGACCCTGTACGGCTGCTGAGGTGTGACACTTGAACACGGTCTCCAACCTGCTCTGGCTCTGAGCTGGGAAGGGCTAACAGACCCGGGGGAGGCCACTGTCCTGACTTTCTTCTTGTTCCTCTCTGGCATGTTGGCTTTCACTTTTCCAAAAAGGACCTTTGGATCATCCTTAGCTTGACAGGACCCTTTGTGTAAAACCCTACGAGAGACAGAATTCAAAGGCACGAAACATCCCTCCCCAACTTTTCTCTGGTCTCAGTTCACACACCATAGCAGGCAGCAGGAGATGTCCTTTCATTTTTCGGCTGTGTGGAGTTTAGGAAGTGCATTCAGCAAGTTAAAATTCAGTGACACCCACCACTCCTCGCCTGAATGGAGAGTAGCCTCACTTAGAACCTTGCTTCTGGTGTGTTTCTTCCACGGGGTCTTACCCCTGTAGCTCCTCCCTGCAGGGCCTGACGCCACAGCACTTCCCTTGTTGGCCCTCCCAGTGGTGGTCCCCTCACTGTGCACACCCAGCTCTCAGCAGAACGGGCATGGTGGAAGGGACTTGGCTCTTTCTCATGTGCCACCCAATCACCATGGGCTTTGGTCTTAGCTGCATTGTCCTTCCATACACAGAGGAGACAAAACTACATGTTAAGCTTCTTCCTGGTTCTGGAGTCAGGTGCCTCAGTTGGCCTTCTGGGGTTGTTCTTTCCTGGGTTAGGGGGATCTTCCAGGTCCTGGGACTAATGAAGATGGACATAGTGAACTACACCATCCAGAGCCTCCAGCCACAGCCGCTGGAACATTCCATCCAGTTTGAGCGGGCCGAGTTCCAGGAGCGTCTCAACAAACAGCCCAGTGAGTAGCAGGCCATGCCTTGCGCCTGATGTTGAGGAAGGGATGCTCTGCCTCTTTAGGAAGAAGGTTGCTTTGCTTCCTTATACAGTGGTGGCAGGGAGGAGGAGGCAGATTCCTCAGCCGGGAGCATATACTTCTTACGTTTAAATTTAGTGATTCAGTTCAGGCCTCACTCTTTAGCTGTGGTGGTTATTCTGAAACACTCTATGTAGTTAAGGCTGGCCCCAAACTCACAGTAATGCTCCTGCCTCAGCTCCTGAGGGCATGCACCAACCATGCTCAGCCATGAACAACAGTACTAGCTGGAGATCTGCCCTGAAGCTCTAGGAGCTCACACACGCACCCACGCCTGCCTCCCACTGTAGGCCTCCTCAATCACACCGCTAAGTGGCTCTCTAAAGCAGCTGTGGCACTCACTGCCTCACCCACAAGTTGCCCTGACTCACTGGACTCCTCCAGCTCTGCTAGCCCGTCTCCCAGTGATGTCGCTACCCAAGAGCCACTCAGTCCTGCAATGGTGCTGTCCCAGGGATTCCTGGACCTTCTCGTTTGGGACGCTTCGGATGAAGAGTTTCCCGAGGTAGGAATGGGGGACATTTCTGTGTCTTGGGTTTTGAGCTTTTGCTGGCATCCCTCTGAGGGCTCCTGTCCTGTGCCCCTCAGACGCTGCTGACGGACAGGAGCCAGCTGCAGGAGCTGGAGTCCCAGCTGAACCAGCTAACCATCCTTGCCTCCGTCTTGCTGGTGGCCAATAGCTTCTCTGGTAGCGTTCTGTTTGGCTCACCCCAGTTTGTGGATAAACTGAAACAAATAACTAAGTCCCTGGTGGAGGAATTCAACTCCAGGTGAGCTGCGGCCATCTTTTCAAGGGTTGGAAAGAGGGAGGTGGGGAAATGGCTTAGTTGGTAAGGTGCTTCGCCAAGCACTGATGAGGGAGCTGGCTGTATCCCCAACATGCTCAGAAAAAGCCGGGTGTGAGCTGGCTGTGGTCACATGCCTTTTATCCCACCATTCAGGAGGTGGAGACATTCAGATCTCTGAGTTCAAAGCCAGCTAGTACCATGTACAGACTCTGTCTCCAGACAGATAACAAGCCAGACATAGACATTGCATGTCTGTGACTCCAGCACTTGTGAGGACCGGGCCGGGGGGTGGTGGGTCAGCTAGCCTAGCCAACTAGTGAGTTCCAGGTTCAATGAGAAAGAAGGTAGCAAGCTACTGAGGAAGAAGTGACATCACCCTCCGGTCCCCATGGTACCTGCATATGTGTGGGTGTGCACAAGGATCCTGCCAGGTCATGAGTTACTACTACTCACCACAAGCCACAGAGAGTTCTAGGACCACCCTCAGAACTGATTTATTTCTGTAGTGATGCTGAGGCTTATGGCAAAAAAAGGAGAACTTTCCGGAAAGGGTGTTCTGTGAGACCCTGAGCTGCCAGGGCCGTCCCTCACTGGGTGGGTGATGGTGGCCTGCCGTGTCAGGAGCCTTGACTGAACATGTGCCGAGTTGTAGCCAATGACGACAGAGGAGACGGAAGAACCACATTTGGGCTCTGGATGTGGCTGAGGCCTCAGCCTTGGTCTTTGATCCTCAGCTCCTCCAAGGAAGCAAGCTGGAAGGTGTGTTTGTACTTGTGAGGAGGTGACACCAGGGGATGCTTGGGAAGGTCTCAGTCTTTACAAAGTGCACCTGCCACATACAGGTGCATCCTGGGGAGAGCCTTTCAGCGCCAAGAGCTTTTTTTTTTTTTTTTTTTCTACTTAGTATACAGAGATACTTGGTGTTTGTGGGCAGCAGTCACGAAGACATGGAACCTGCCTGTCCGGCTTTGGTGCTGACCAGAGGGCAGCGCGAGGCGGCTGGGATGGAACTGAACCGCTCCCCAAGTCCCTGACCTCTTGCCTGAGGCTCCATAGTTTCTGCAGAGGCCACCTACTGGGTGCCAGCTTACTTGTGTTGTGGTCTAGGCCTGAGGAGGTGATGCTGACTGTGAGCGACCAGGTGACCCAGGAAGTCCACCAAAGTCTCAAGAATATGGGCCTCGCTCCTCTGACCAGCGACAATACAGCGTCTCTGATAGGACAGCTCCAGAACATTGCCAAGAAGGAAAACTGTGTCCGCACTGTCATTGGTGAGCATGCCCACACGGGGGTGATGTGGGGGCTAGAGGGAGGGGGCCCAGCCATGGATATGGGGAAGTTTCCAGGTTGAAACTACACAACCCTTTCTAGTCAAAGATGGAGTCTGGTCTGAGGGAGGTGTGCACACAGGAGACCTGTCCACTAAATTTGGTCAAGTCACCCACAACTACTGGTGAGTCTGTGTGTGACATCCACTCCCACCCACCAGCAGGACATGGGTTGGGTTACTTAGCAGTACAGACCCCAGCGCCATGTTGGAACTCAGCCAACTTGTTCCCAGCTTAAGGCCATTGGAAGAATCAGTTCAACTGACCTCAATCAATTAGAACTCAAATCCTAGGTCTAACACTAGCTCAGGTTGGCCTGGAACACTGTGTATCTCAGGCTGGCCTTGCTCATGGTATTCCGCTGCTTCTGCCTCGAGTGCTGGGATTACAGGTGTGAGCCACGCCCTGATCGGAAACAGTCTTGAGTACTTAGAGGTCGGGTAATCTAACGCCTGTGAGATCCAGACAGCTGCCCCCCACCCCGCAGCGACTCGGTGGGTTCTCCTCGCCTGTGACTCAGACAGCGGTTGAGTAGTAAGTAGGCTAAGTAGCAGGACCCCAGCTACTCAGTCAATCTGTCTTTTACTTCTCTTCCTGCTCAGATCAGCGGATCCACTTGTTCCTCAAGTGCTGCTTGGTTCTCGGTGTGCAGCGTTCCCTCTTGGACCTCCCTGGAGGCCTCTCCCTGATCGAGACAGAGTTGGCAGAACTGGGCCAGATGTTTGTCAGCCTGACACAACACAACCAGCAGGTGTTTGGGCCTTACTACACAGACATCCTAAAAAACCTTCTCTCTCCATCTCAGACCCTGACAATGAAAGTGGGTTCTCCCTGATGACATCAGCTCAGAGCCCTGGCACCTTGGACCCAGGAGAAAGGTCCATCTTCCTGGAGTAACATCACCAGTAAGCAGCAGAGCAGTGAGCCCCTCTGCCTGCCACAGCCAGCACACCAGGGCTGTGAGGATCAACATGTAAACACCTACTGGCCCAAACTTGCTCCCTAATAAACCTCTGAACTGCAAACAGCCAGCCATTCTTCCTATGGTACACCAGGGGCCAGGCTCGTGGCAGCTCCACGGTGCTCCTCTCTCTGACCATGTGCCCCCACAGTGGGCACAGATGACAGCCAAGATGGCCAGCAAGGGTTCTGACTAGAAGCAGTTTCTTGTAATCTTCATGTTGCCAGCCAGCCAGAAGAGGACACTGCAGAAAGCAAATTCATTCTCAGGACTAGAGTCCCCTGAAGGTCTTAGGTGATACAGCAGGAAGTGGGAGGGGAAAGCAGGGGCCCCCAGCCTCTTAGGGAGCATGTGCCTTGGGGCACTGATGATGCTGGCTCCAAGCAGCACCCATAGCCAAGAGACCCTGGCATTCTCTCCCTCAGGATGTACAGAGCTGGGCTGGGACAATTAGATCTGCTTAGCTCTAGTCCCATCTCCTGGTCCAGTTAGTATTTCTGTGGCCTCAGTGCTAAGTGCCAACACCAGCTCCCTCCGCTTGATGCTCATGCGTTTGGATGGGAGCCAACTCCAGCTCTCCTTTCTCTGCCAGTGTGGGTGGTTGTGCCCTGAGTGTTCCTTGCACCAGACCAGCAGCAAGTGGGATGCTGTGGGAAAGACATGGGCTCACATTCATTGCCATGGTCATGCTGCCTACAGCACTCTGGTCCCAACCAGCGTCATTAGGAAAGTGTCCTGTTCAGATCTGGTCCTTCTGTAGATGGGGACTTGTGTGCCTTTAAAGCAACATAAAGAGAATAACGCCCCTCTTTCCAGAGGCTGGAAGGAGCTGAGGATGACATACTTCGGGGACAACACAAGGTAGTATCCGAATTCTGTTGGCCAGGAGTGTGCGTCTAACTGGTAGCCTTGTCAGACAAGTGACAAGAGGGGGTCAACAAAGTGACCGGGATCTCTGTGAGTTCAAGGCCAGCCTGGTCTACAGAGTGAATCCAGGACAGACAGAGAAAACCTGTCTCGAACCCACCCCCCCACCCACCCCGGGGGGAAAAAAAAAGAAGACAGGGACTCATTATGTAGCCCTGGCTGTCCTGGAACTCCCTCTGTAGACCAGATTGGCCTCAAACTCAGAGATCTGCCTGCCTCTGCCTCCTGAGCGCTGGGACTAAAGGTGTGCGTCGTGCCACTACACCTGGCTTGAGGACAAATTTTAAATGTTTTGTGTTTATATTTTCAGTTGTAATAAATACAAAGTTTTCCATTAGTGGTTATAATTTCATCTCTAATATTGTACAGCATCATGACTTTAGATCACAGAAACAAATACCAGTAACTAGTTATCCCTAGTCTCTTTCCTTTAAACCAGGCAGCTCTGTGCTTTCTGCCTCAGTGGGATTTCTTTGTTTTTATTTTAGGTTTTTCGAGACAGGGTTTCTCTGTGTGTATCCTTGACTGCCCTGGACTCCTTTTGTAGGCCAGGCTGGCCTTGAAGTCACAGAGATCCACCTGGCTCTGCCTCCCAAGTGCTGGGATTAAAGGCGTGTGCCACCATGCCCTGCTGCACGTTTGTTTTTTTTTTTTTTAAAGTTATATAAAAGCAGGTTTATTGGATACGAGAGGGGAAGAGAAACAGCATGCACATAGAGAGAGAGAGAGAGAGAGACAGAGAGAGAGAGAGAGACAGAGAGAGAGAGAGAGAGAAGGGGGGGAGGAGGCAGAGAGGGGAGAGAATGAGAGAGGAAAGAAGAGGAAGAACTTGTTCTTTTTTTGTCAGTAGTGCCCAGGCTGGCTTTGAACTTGTAGTCATGCCTCAGGCTCCACAGTGCTAGGACTGTGCCTTGCCCAGCACTTTGCATGGTGTTCTCCCCATGTTAGTTGTTTGTTCCTTCCTTCATGGCTGGATCATACTCCACCGTGTGGCAGTCCCACACTCTACCTTTCTGACCACCAGCTGGTGTGTGTGTGTGTGTTTTATATGAACAGTACCACAGTGAACATTGTGTGTACTATCATTATACTTCATCACTTGATTTCAGTCTCTTCAAACTGACATCCTGAAGGACAGCTGTCACATGGCCAGACCATGTTTAATTCACTAAGGATCTAAAGTTTGTATTGGCCTTAGTATCAGACGGTTTGTTCTCTGGTGTGTGGATATAGCATTTTCGGCACAACTGTTTTGACTGGCTCTTTGGAAGACTGAGGCAGGAGAATCACTTGTATCCAGACTTAGTCTCAAAAACAAAATGCTATATATATGTGTTTATTTTTGGCCTTTCCAGTCCAGTGGTCTATATGTTTTTCCTTAAGTCAGTAAACTAACATTTTGATTACTACAGCTTTGTAGTTAGTTTTGAAATTGGGAAGTATGAGTCTTCAACTTGTCTTATTTTCAGGATTGATTATTGTGGCTACCTCCTGCATTTTGATACAAATTTTAGTGTTAGCCTGCCCATTTCTGCCACAAGTAGTTGGGAATATTTAAAAATTTTATGTAATAAAAAATATGTGCTGGGCGGTGGTGGCGCACGCCTTTAATCCCAGCACTCGGGAGGCAGAGGCAGGTGGATCTTTGTGAGTTCGAGGCCAGCCTGGTCTACAAAGCGAGTCCAGGACAGCCAGAGATATTCAGAGAAACCCTGTCTTGAAAAAACCAAAAAAAAAAAAAAAAAATGTGAGCCAGGCGTGGTGGCATACACCTTTAATCCCAGCACTTGAGAGGCAGAGGCAGGCAGATCTCAGTGAGTTCAAGGCCAGCCTGGTCTACAGAGTGAGTCAAGGACAGCTGGGGCTATTATACAGAGAAACTTTGTCTCTAAAAAAAAAAAAAAAAAAAAAAAAAAAAAACCTACACACATCATCTGCCTCCTTTAAACAACTGTTACGTACAGGAACCTATTCCAGTGTAAATGCCATGTAAATAATTGCACTGCATTGCTTAGGGAATGACAGAAAGTCTATGTGTTTAGTATAATTAAAAAAGGGGGAGGGCAGCAGAGAGGGCCTAGAGGGTGAGAGCACTTCCTGCTCTTCCAGAGGACTGGAGTTTGATTTCCAGCACCCATATGTGCTCACAACCTTCTCTTAGCTCCAGTTTTAGGGGATCTGATGGCCTCATCTGGCCTCTGCAGGTACCAGGTATGCACATGGTACACAGAAACATACGCAGGCACAAGATCCATCATATTTTTTTGTTTTGCTTTTTTTTTTTTTGTTTTTTTTCGAGACAGGGTTTCTCTGTGTAGCCCTGGCTGTCCTGGACTCACTTTGTAGACCAGGCTGGCCTCCAACTCGCAAAGATCCGCCTGCCTCTGCCTCCCAAGTGCTGGGATTAAAGGCGTGCGCCACCACTGCCCGGCGACCTTAAACTCTTAATCTGACTCCCAAGTGCTGGGAATCAGGTATATTCCATTTTTTTTTTTGTTTTTTTTTGGTTTTTCGAGACAGGGTTTCTCTGTGTATCCTTGGCTGTCCTGGACTCGCTTTGTAGACCAGGCTGGCCTCGAACTCACAGAGATCCGCCTGCCTCTGCCTCCCAAGTGCTGGGATTAAAGGCGTGCGCCACCACTGCCCGGCTTTTTTGTTTTGCTTTTTGAGACAAGGTTTCTCTGTATAACAGCCCTGGCTGTCCTGGATTTGTCTTGTAGACCACCACGTCCAGATCACATAACTTAAAAATTATATTTTAGGGGCTGGAGAGATGGCTCAGTAGTTAAAAGTGCTTGCTGATATCCCAGAGGACCTGAGTTTGTTTCCCAGCACCCATGTTGTTGGGTGGCTTACAACCTTCTGTAATTCCAGCTACGGGGATGCCATGCCTTCTTTTGGCCTCTGCAGGTTCCTGCATACACATTCACATGCATGCTCTTTTGCTTGGTGGCTGCCATGAAGGAAGCAACCCTGCTGTACCATGTGTTTTCACTTAGAGCAGTGGCACACGCAGCCATGACAGATTTTTTTTTAGGAAATTGTAAACCCAAATCTTCCTTCCGGTATTTAGTCGTACCATAGATGCCTGGTCAACAGGTCGGCTGTGTTTTCTATTTATTTGAGATGGGGTCTTAGCATTTGTTGCTCATGCTAGCCTTGAATCTGTTATCTTCCCAATCTGACCATATTGTAAACCACTTTATCTGTAGTATGTTTTCTTTCCTTTTTTTTTTTTAAAGCACTCCTGAATTTATAACTTGTCCCAGCTGTCACCTACCAGCTCAAGTAATAGAAACTTTACCTCCCAATATTTATCTCCCCTTAAATCCCTGTCACCGTCAATGGCTGCACCTATACAGGCAAGAGTTAAGAGCCCAAGTTTTGCACTGAAGCATGTTTTGTTTCTGGGTCTGGCCTTCCTGCTGTGGCAAGGTTTCTGTCAGGGCCAATTTTAGAGACAGAGTTCCCTCATCATCCCAGATTCCTGCTCATTGCTGAAGACTATTCTGTCTCACTGAGGTAAGAGTCGGCTTTGTCACCTTCTCCTCTCCCTCTTTCCCCTTCCTTCCCACCCATGGTCTTTTTTTGAGGTAGGGTCTTACTTTAGTCCAGAAATGTACTTGGTACAACCCAGAGTAACCTCAAATCATGGCATGTCTCCTGCCACCATATCCAGCTGTATGGGTTGAAGACAAGTCCATGTCATTTAGTTGTTTTATGTGTTGGCAAGGTCTCTGCCTTTCCCTCTCCTACCTCCTCTCTTGCTGGCCTCACAAATTATCTTTTCTTCTGCATATCCCAGTGGTATCTTGGCAAGGATTTCTTTGGACTTTCCTGTTTCCAGGTTTGTTTGGCTACCAGCAAGTTTGTGTGTCTTGCCAAAACTAAGATTCAGGCATCTGTTTGTTTATTTAGTAGAAATTTTCCTTTTTGAAGCAGTCCCACCAGATCACCTGGCTGGCCTACAACCCTGCACCCTGAACCAGGAAGCTGTGAACCCTGACCTTCCTGCCCTGGCTCCTAAAAGCGGGCTACAGACACGTAACAGCACAGGACTGACAAGCGGTTTTTCTTCTGGGATCTGGACTTCTTAATCTTATTTAAACCCATCTGAGCTGCCATTGCTGGCCACTACTCGGCAAGGGAAGGTGACTGGATGTCCTTACAGCCACGTTGGGCAGAAATACAAGTCCCTCCCTTGGCCTCCCCTGAGCTGAGGCTATGTGGCTCCTCCCCACTGCTGGGTGGGAACACTCGATTGAGCCTCATTCTGCACTGTTGGGGCACCCTATAGTCACAAGTGGAGAGCCAGGCACCCCTGTGGCATTTGGCTAATGTAGAGCAGAGACTACAATGGCCTTGCCTTCCAAGGCTGCCTCTTTCCTGGTGCTGATCTAGAACAGCTTCTCCTTGGCTCTTTTTCACATCAACTGGTGTTTCCATTGTTAATCTGTCCCGGTTTAAATTGTACTAGAAAGGGGAAGCAGATGTTCTCAGTTACGTGTGACAGCTATTATCAGGCTCTGTTTCATGTGGTACAAACATTAATTTCAGTTGTTTCTTTTTATGGTTTCATTTTGCTATGCAGAGATGTTTGGTTTTATATACAGCTAAGCATAAGAAAATGTATCTAGAGGTTTTTTGTGTTTTTTTTTTTTTTTTGAGACAAGGTTTCTCTATGTAGCTCTGGATATCTGGCTATCCTGGACTCACTTTGTAGACCAGGCTGGCCTCAAACTCACAGAGATCCACCTGGCTCTGCCTCCCCTTGCTGGGATTAAAGGCGTGTGCCACCAAATCTGGCCATTACAGACAGTTCCAAATTGCCATGTGGGTGCTGGGATTTGAACCTGGGTCCTTTGGAAGAACAGCCCGTGCTCTTAACAACTGAGCCATCTCTCCAGCCCTGTATCTGGAGTTTTACAGCATGCTTGGGAGGGCTTTTCTTAGCAGGACAGAGGGTTTGGGCAGTGAATAGCTTTAGTGTGTGTTCTACAAGCTGGCAGCCGGGGCAGAGCAGTTCTCTTAGCCTTGGACCCCATGGTCTGTTACAGAGATGCTCAGTGGACGTCTGTGGGTGAGCCTGGCACAAGATGTCAAGACCCATCTGTGGCCATACATCCTTTCTCTGTTCACAGCCACGTCCCCAAGGACCCTGCTCCAAACAGACTGTTATGAGCCACCTCGGCCTCTACCTGCTGAAGAGTGCTAGGTAGGAGATTCCCAAACTGTCATCCAAGCCAGGCAGAGGACACATGTCCCTGGCCTGCAGTGGCATCTAGCCTGTGTCCACACTTAACACCAGAAAAGCAGCTCTCCAACTCAGAGACTCCAGAGTGCCGGCTGGTTTCCACCACTCTCCTTTATTAGCTCAGTCTGTCCTAAGCTGTACAGCTACAAAAGTAACAGACGGAGCTGGAAGCCCAGAATGTGCACTCTCTGTAGTGAGGTCAGTCTATGCTGTTGCACAGGTTGCTTATGTTTGGTACCACAAGGTGTTTATAATTCAAACAAAATCAGACAGATTAACAATTTTATGTACAGTAAAACAAAAGGGAAGTCATTCAAGTATCAAAATATGGAAACAAAGATTAAATAACATTTCTCTTACACTCTAGTCCCACAGTCTGCCATGAGCAACAGCTCCGGTGACCTGCAGTGCGGGTCTGGGCACTTCACAGGCTGACTGTGAGGCGGCCCAACGACTGCAGCCATGTGTTCTGAGTGCTCAAACCCAAGGCTTCTCGAGAACTCCCTGACAGGCAGCCTCAGACCTCAGAGGCAGAGGCTGAAGCATCCTGTTGGGACACAGGGCCTACAGGAGCGGGCCTCCTGCTCAGGGCAGCTGGCTAGCCAAGAGGCAAGCAAGGGAGCCGGGGGCCACGGGGGTGAGGGCACTGGGCACATCTTACCACTCCCATCAGAATGGCTCCTTCACAGTTGAGGGACAGCCTTGGTTGCCATGGACACGACTCACACAGGTGCCAAAGGCAGACCCCTTCCACTTGGCACCTGTCCTGAAAGGGAGAGACCCACCCCGAGGGGGAGAAGAGGAACTTCTGGAATATTCAGAAACCAATCTTGAAAAGACCCAGCGCAGACAAGCCAAGACTTTCTGGAAGAAATCATCCTGAATAACTAACACATAGCAGCGTCAAGGGGAGGAAGTGCCTGCTGTGATTTCCGAACAAACTGCAGCTTAAACTCATCGTAGTGTCTACACTGTTTACCCAGGCTCTGTGCCCACCAGAGCCCGCTGAGCTCACCTCTGGGAAGAGGGAAGGGGTTCTGCACAACTGGTCCAGGAACTCTCTGGATTCTCGAAAGGTGGGAGCTGAAGGCTTTCCAGGGCTGAGAGCACAAGGCAGGAAAGGAAGTACCACACTAATCTACTGCCGGTACCTAGCAGTGGAAGACCCCTGGCTCCTTCCAAGGGAGGAGTTGTGCCCTGGCACCTGCTGTGTTGAATGCACAGCAGCCAGACAGCATGTAGGTCTAACAGAGGTAAACCCTGCTTTCCACTCAGACCAGCCACAAGGTGAAGGTGCCCAGAATTGCAGCTCACAGCCTCTGCTCAAGTCTGGCCTCCTGTCCCCAGGACCAGAGTGACTGCTGCTAGGGAAGCCTGAAGCCTGCTAACGTACCCACGGTCTCACTGCTTCTCTTTCTTCTTGCTCCCTACTCTGGAAAGGCTGGTGAGTGGCTGGCCTGCCTTGGTTTCCATCTTCCAGCAGTCTGACCCTCACTGCTCCTTAAGCCCAGGAGGATGACTGCCACCCAAACGTTACTTTAAAAAGCAAAGCAGGCTAGCAGAAGAGTTTAAGGAATACCAGCTTGTCCTCAAGACCACAGTGGGGGAAATAAGACTGTTACCTGACTAGCCTTTTCTACATCTGGAACAGATGTGTCCAGCTAGCAACAGAGAATACAAAAAAGAAACAGAGCAAGGCCAGGTCAAGCTCTAAGCTGGCAAAGCTGCAGTCTTAGCTGATGTTCCCGTTAATGCCCCAAACAAAGCCACTGGCTGAGGCAGCCTGTCAGCAGCGTGGGGACAGCTGACCTAGGCAGGGCTAACATGGACAGGTGAGTACCAAGGAGTTCCCTGCACCACACACTACTTGCTCATCCTCATTTGGAACCCCCAGAAACTTCTGCTCTGGCCCAAGCATCATCACCTTGGTAGACAATGGACCCTTAACTCCGCCCTAAGCTGCGTCCTCATGTTTCTGGCCAGGCTGAGAGCCCATTCTGAAGGCAGTTGGCTGTGTGAGGGTTTCTGGTCAGTCTGTTCCTGTCTTGTTTAAAGATTGGCAGCTTTACCGAGAGGCTGGAGCCAAGTGTTAAAAATTTATATAAAAAAGATTACTTTTCCTATTAAAAACACATGTCCTGGACAGGCCACTTCTTGGGCCATCCAGAGTTACGGTCTCCTGGGCTAGATGCCTGGTGTCTTCACTGCCTCCAGGGCAGAGTTTGTTCTGCAGGTGGTGGCAAGGCCCAGGCCAAGCAGCTGAAAGGAGGTCCTATGGCAGGGCTGGGCCTGGGTCTTCAGAGCTGCAGGCGAGGTTCTCGGTGCTGGGCAGGAGCCTGCGCTCCCCGGCTATGTTTCCGCAGCACAGTGTGGCTCCTCGGTGGCTCAGCTTGGCAGAAGCAAACAGTGGGGGAGGAGAGAGTTAACCAGAGAGCCTGCGCAAGACGGAAGGAATGGAAAGGACACAGCAGAACAGAAGTGACTGCCGCCCCGAGCGCCCTTCACAGCCTACAGCTCACTGCTACTCCTGGCCCGTCTACTCAGGAAGGCACAAGGAAAGGCAGGCAGTCGAAGGGCCAGCCCTGGTACAGCTTGGGTGCTGACTGACTCGGGCTCTTCCACTGTACTATATACTGTGTGCACTGTGGCCACAGGAACCCCTTCTCTGTCTCCTGCCATCTAATCTGATCTTCCCACATCAGGGCACGGGGGGTGGGGGTGGGGGTGGGGGGGACGACTTCCTCCAAGATTCAGCTCCATGGTGTCACCTGCTGGGCGGGTGCTGGGGCCGGCTGGACGACGGCTGTCTTGAGCCCCCACCACCATAGGAAGTTATGAGAGCTCCCAGACAGCACAGAAGCTGCTCAGTGTCTGCCCTGTCTGAGGGGAGCTCCACTCTGAGAAGGAAGAAGGCGCACTGTGTGCAGGACACACCTCAGTGAGCTGGCCTCCAGAACCAGGCCCACAGCACAGAAAGGGGCAAGCACACACAGGTCCCTCAGGAACCTGTGCGATGGAGGGTCACAGTGCTCCTGTATCAGAGCCAAAAGTGCTCAAGGGTGTAGCTGGTACCAATTTTTGCCCTTACAGAAAGTCTGTCCCTGGTGAAGCCATTATCACTGGGCCTGACCAGGAGAGAAACCAGCACCTGAGAGCAGCAGTGTGCAGGGCATCCTGGCACTGGGCAATCACAGTGGTGGCTAGGTCGGGAAAGGTGACAACTGGTAGCTCTTGGCATCCAGCTGTGACCCAGGACAGGAGAGGGCAGTAACCTTGGAGGGTGCTATGGTGATGCCGCTGGAAGAGTGCCCCATCCTCATCTCAGTGCCTGCTGGAGAGGCTTTGGGGCCCCAGAGCCCCTCTGGTGCCTACGAGGGCCCCTTCAAAGGCAAGTCACCCTCCAGCTGTCCTCAGCCCAAGGGGAGGATTCACAGTGTTGGGTGGTGAAAGCAGGAGCTGTGAGTGGAGGTGTCAAGGGCTGCTGCCAGGAGGGCAAGTCCCATGGAGGAGGGGCCTTGGTGGCAGCAGCTGGAAGGAGAGTTGAGACAGCAGAAGGATCGATCGGGTGGCAAAGGCACAGTGGGGCAGTGGAGACGGGGCGGCTGTTAGAAGATAGTGGTCTCATACTTGGTGCTGAGGGTCCGCTTAGGATCCGGCTTTGGGTCCACAATCCAGGAAACACTAGCATGGGATGGGGCCTCCTGCTCCATATCAGGTGGTTCCAGCTGCCAAACAAGGACATGAGGTTAGGACGCAAAGCAGGTCATTGCACTAGGACCCAGCATTCCTGCCCCTCCATAAAACACCTGAGGGATGGACACCTCCAGGAACAATTCTCAGCAGTTCCTTGTGGAGTATTCAGCTCAAGAAACCTTGCCCTGCTGGGGTTTACGCTCTAAGGCTCAGTACTGCCATGGTGGGCAGGAAAGGGATACATGTTCAGCAGCCCCAGCCCTTGGGTCCCTCTGTGGGCAGAAGAGCTCAGCCTGGGGTAAGACCCCAGCACTCATCTCAGACCTTTGCAGAGGACACACAACAAAGACAAAGGACAGAGCACACAGGGAGGGCATCTCCGGAAAGGAAAAGAGTGTCACACAGGCAGAGCATGAGGCCACCAAGGTATGAGACAGCTCACGGGTGCTTCAGGGAGCCTGACACACAAGACAGCGGGAGGCAGAAAGACCTTGACTCCAGGACTAACAGACGGCAGCGGTAGGTAGGAAGGACGGTGGGCGGTGCAGGTGTGACAGTAACAACAGCGAGTGTCGGGGGGCATCGGCACCTGGGGCGCAGAGCAGACAGACACAGGGATGCCACTGGGTGCTTGCTGCAGCCATGCGCAGTAGCCCTGTGATGATCGTGCCCTGGGTTAGGCCTGATGAGGGAAACCGCTGCCCTCCCCTGCCAGAAGAACCCATGGCGGGGCAGGGGGAGGAGGAGGGGGGAGCTAAAGGAAGTAGGCTGCTGTCCTGGGGCAGCTGCCATGGAGTGAGAAAACACTGACTGTGCCCAGCTCCACCCAAGCCCTGGGGTGCCTTGTAGATGGGAGGGCACGTACTGCAGACTTCCTCATGCCGACCCGAGGTTTAGGCACCGGTTTGGAAGATTTTGTCTCAATCATCGCAGCTGCAGAAGCCACCATGGTCCTGGATTTCTGAGCCTGGAGGGCCAGCTGATAGGCCACCTCAAATGCCTGTCCCAGGGTCAGGATGATCTCGTAGGTCAGGTTCTGGGAAGAAGCAGAGTGCCAACTAGCAGCGCAGTTTTCTGCAGACACTGCTCTCCTCACCAGGAGCAGGAAACTTATTTTGTTGAAAACAAACTTGTTTCAAAGTAGTCAGTGAAGAATTTTAGCAGAATGTTGTTTCTTTTTTTTTTTTTTTTTTTTTTTTGGGGTTTTCGAGACAGGGTTTCTCTGAATATCTCTGGCTGTCCTGGACTCGCTTTGTAGACCAGGCTGGCCTCGAACTCACAAAGATCCGCCTGCCTCTGCCTCCCAAGTGCTGGGATTAAAGGTGTGCGCCACCACCGCCCGGCAGAATGTTGTTTCTTTAGGCATGATTCTGCTTCAAACACTAGGTGAATTCAAAACCAGCCCACCTGCACTGGCTGCTCTTCCAAAGGACCTGAGTTCAAATCCCAGCAACCACATGGCAGTTCACAGTTGTCTAATTGCCGGGCATAGTGGCACATGCCTTTAATCCCAGCACTTGGAAGGCAGAGGCAGGTGGATCTCTGTGAGTTCAAGGCCAGCCTAGTCTACAAAGTGAGTCCAGGACAGCCAAGGAAACTCTATCTCAAAAAAACAAAAAACCAGCCCAGCTGTACCACATCACAAGAGGAGACACTCACAGCTCATCCCTGGCATCTCAGGGACCATGCTCTCTCCTGAATCTTTCCTGGCTGGGTTGCTATCCAGCATCAGCCTCTTCCCTAAGATGGGGCTAGTGACCGGGGATGAGGGAGTGTAGATGCGCCCCAAGCCCATCTGCCTGTGGCCTATGCAGCATAGTGTGTCAGGAGCATGTGTGCCTGTGAGCCACAGTGAGGAGGGGTGCTATCTAACCCCATGTGGTCTTCAGTGCAGCCCCTGATGGGAAAAGGAGAGGTAATTTTTCTAGATCATAGAGCTGCCAGAGGCAAACTGGACCTCTAATGCCACAGCCAGGGCTGCAAGGACTTCCTAGAGCTTCTGTGTGGAGGATGCCCCAGAGAGCAGGATACTGCTGACTTCCCCATGGGTGAGAAGTAGCCAGAAGAGCCGAGGCCAGAGTGTACTGCTACCAGCAGCTTGGGGAGCTGGGACAGTGGGTTGACAAGCAGCCGAGGGGACCTGTCCCACCCAAGGAACACCTACCTAGGAAACCAGGTATAGGTAACACTGGGCCTCAGGTGCTTCCCTATGGGCTGCCACTCATGGCAGCGGTGAGAAGGACTGCACTGGGCACTGTGGGGCTAAGCCAGCCCACTGCCTGCCGGGGCCATCAGTCACTGCTGCCTTGTTGGGGCAGAGCCTGCTGTTGTCACAGGGACACTCACCACATCCACTGTGCTGAAAACGTGGCAGTAGTGGTGGCTAGTTTGCAGGTCCTTGGTGATGTACGCAAAGGTACACAGGTCCTCCGGGTCCTGAGCAGCACAGGAAATGTTCCGGATCTCATGCTCAGCAATGACATTCTGCCAGGAAAAATGTGTTCTGGAACACACAGTTCCCTCAGGGCAAGCTTCGAGGGTTACCACCCTAGCTCTTCACCAGCCTAGAACTCCAGATAAAGCCCACTTTTATCTCAGTGGTATTAAGAACTGTGTCTGAGCCTGTTCATTTAGGTGCAGGACCTCACCCCTGACCATGGTCAACAGGCAGCAAAATGTTCCCAGGCAAACTCATGCTTCACCTGCCCTCCATAGGAGGGCGGAAGGTGGCTCTCAGGTGGTTCACTGAAGAAATCAGTAAGGCCAGTGGCAAGGAAGAGAAAAGCAACTGTCATCACAGCCAGGACAGAAGTCCCATGGCAGGATGAGGACCCTGAGCAGGTGAGGTGCTGGGACTGGCAGACAGGAAGGGGGAGTCCTAGGAACCTGACAGTGAGATGGGCTCCACCCACCGCTGCCCTATGGCTAGGAAGTGCTCTCCAGCTTGTGGCAGAGCTTGATGGGAATTTCTGGAGGAAGAGACTGTGCTCATGAGGGTGTGATGGCAAGGAGTTGTCTACTGGGGACTGGGCCATTCATGTTACACTGTGACAAAGAACTTGACCACATTCTGTCCCTGCCCCTAGACTGAGAAGCTGAGGGTAAAGACGACAGACTCATGAGCCCAGGTGGAGGAAGTTGCAAGGACACCCAGCATTTAGGAGGGGGTGTGGCTGTAGCTGTGTTTGTCGGGCTCACAGGGAGAATTGGGAATAACCACCAAGGCAGAAAAGATGTGAAAAGCGTGCAGTTTGGCCAGAAAAACCTGATGAATCTGGCCAAGGACGGTATGGTTTCTGAAGACAGTAGTAGCATTAAAAAGGAGTCACATGCTATGAACTAAAATAATAGGAAAGATGACTTTGGAGACAGTTCGGGCATCAGGCAGACCCTTCCCATGACAAATGCAAGAGTATGGGAGCGTAAGATGGCGTTTTCCTTGAGAAAAGCAAGCCTCATAGTGCTCTGCTTGTAAAGGCCACTGAGGAAGGTATCTCCAGAATTCACTGGACCACGCTCAACCATCCACGTACTCAAAGCCTGCCACAGCCATGGTCCAAAAGGGCCAGCACTCTGAGTGGATGGCAGACCTTGTGTCACCTGTGGGATGCTAGTTTTTCTGGCGTGAAGAATGCAGAGGACACAAGGTCTTGGAGGCTTGCGCTCCAATTTCAAAGGAAGCCTGGAGCCAGGCAGCGTGCGGCACCAGGGGCTCATGGGAGGGAAGTAATCTAGAGGGAAATGTGGGAGAGGCTGCGAAGGTGGAAGGAATGGAGACTCAGGAAACTGAAGGTACCAGGAATATGGATGTTTCCCAAGAAAGACAGGGAGCAGTGGGCAGAGCCAGCTAAGAGTAAAGAGAGAGGCAACAGCTGAAAGAGCAGGCTCCCCAAGCCTGCTGGGGCTCACAGTGCTTCCCACAAGCCCAGACGCATTGCTTACCTTGCTGCATCCTGGTTCACTTTGGTGTGATCTTTCCTTGCTATTTCATTTTCTCCTTTTAGAGTGAAAATGTTTATTCTGTACGATTTGTTATCTTGAGAGCATACAATTTAGTTTCTGATTTTTATTTATAAAATAAAAAAGTTTTCATATGTATGGGAGTTTTGCCTGCATGTATGTGTGCCTGGTGCCTGCAGAGGCCTGAAGCAGGGCATCAGGATGCTAAAAATCGAACCTGGTCCTTTGGGAGAACAGTCAGTGCTCTTAACCACTTAGCATCTCTCTTCAGCCCCGATTTCTAATTTTTTAAAAAATGGTTTTATTTATTTTTATTTCATGAGCATTGGTATTTTGTCTGCATGTCTGTCTGTGTGAGGGTGTCAGATTTTCTGGAACTGGAGTTACAGACAGCTGTAAGCTGCCATGTGGGTGCTGAGAATCAAACCCAGGTCCTCTAGAAGAACAGTCAGTGCTCTTAACTGCAGAGACATCTCTCCAGCTCGATATCTGATTTGTATAGAAGCTCACAGTTAATAGTTTGCTTTGAAGGTGGACATGGAGACTTTTAATCCCAGCACTTGGGAGGCAGGGTCAGGTAGATTTCTGTGAGTTTGAAGCCAGCCTGGTCTAGACAGTGGGTTCCTGGACAACCAGGGCTTCATAGTGAGGCCCTGCCTGAAAAAACATTGGCTTTGAAGCTCAGGGGAAACTTTGAACTTGTACTTTTGAAAAGTGCTACAGCTATAAGGGATCCCAGGGTGCCTGGAGATGGGCTAGATGCATTTGTATTATTAGATGGTCACGAGCCATCTGGGTCAGTGTAGAGTGCTGCAGTTAAGAAACGAGGTGTCCCCTGAAAGGCTCACACACTGACGGTTGGTCCTGGCTGGTGGTGCTATTTTAGGACGTGCTAGAGACTTCTCCCTGGCCTTTCTTCCCCGCCCCTCCACCTGCTGCTTCTTGAGCACCATGGGGGTGAACAGCCTCTTCCACACATGCCTCCTTCCCGGCTGGTGTACTGCCACACCACAGGCCCAGAAACACCCAGACAAGTGACCATGGCCTGGCTGTCTGAAACAGTTAGGTTGTTTCCTCTCAGGTATCTGGTCAGAGGGGACATGGAGTCTAATATACCTGCCAACAGTCCTCATGAGCAGCATACCTTGTTGGAAGCATCAATGAACTTGACGCCTTTGTATGTGATGGACAGGATGATGGTGGGGATCTTCTTCATGTGCTCAGTAGACTTCTGTAGGAAGTATGGGGTAGGTTGAGAATGTCTTCTTACTTCACAGCCCTTCCTATTCCTCCATGATGTGGTACGGCCCAGGTGGTGGTAACTGGCATTCCCACTTGCTTGCTATTCTAGTCAATTGCCTCTCACCTCCCCACATTTTTTTTTTTTCTTTTTATTTCATGTTATGTGTGTGGTTGTTTTGCCTGTGTATGTCAGCATGCCATGTGCCTGCCAGGTATCCATGGAGGCAAACAGAAGGCAAAAGATACTCCTGGAACTGGAGTTACAGATGGTTGTAAGCTGCCATGTGGGTGCTGAGACCTGAACCCAAGTCCTCCCAAAGGGCAGTCCATGCTTTTAACTGCTGGGTCATCTCTCCAGCCGCCTTACCCGCATTTTGGCACAGGCATCTTGGGTGGATTCTGTCCCTCGAAGATCTTTGATCAGCATGGAGCCCAGATACTGTGGGGATGAGCAAAGCGTGGGTTTAGGACCACTTGTGCTGCTGTACAGGACGACGGAGCCAACGTGGGACCACCTGGTGTTAGATGGCTCCTACCCTAATGGACAGCTCCTCCCTGACTTATTCTCAGGCTAGCGTCACTCCCCTTAGCACAGCAGAGGTTGCCTATGGGTCCCGGGGTCCAGCCGTGTGAACAGTCTGAGGGCCTGCAGAGGCCCAGATATGAAGGAACAGGGAGGGAGGCTGGCCATCTTGGGAGGGCAGGAGCGACTCACATTGGCTTCATAACCACAGGATTCAAAGATGAGCTTTTCCGGCTGGTGTTGCCAGCTCTGCACAGGAGCATAGGGGGCAGCCAGGCTGGGAGGACGGAGGGTCAGCTTGGTCTCACTGGGTTCCTCCTGTAGAACAAACATAGTTGGAAACTGCTCACCTGCTCCAGGGAGTCCACAAACTCACTGTCTGGCTCTAGTATACCCAAGAGTGGGGAAGCCAGTGACCTCAGCAAGGGCAGGAGTCAGGTGCTGAGGGCAGGGCAAATGGGTACCGGAGCAGCACCAGGGCCAAGGGAGCGCTCTCAGGGCATCAGCCCAGAAGATGTCTGGCATCTGAGACAGGCGCACACATGTAACAGAGCTCTGGGAGCACAGCTGTGGGTACTGTTCAGCATAAAGAACACAGGCTGAACCGTGGAGCTAAGTCCTTGGCTTCTTCAGATCCTGGGCAAAGGATATGTTTTAAATGGACTCTCGGCTAGCAGTTGGGGTGGTAGGAGGCCACCAAAGCCCAGATGACAGTCAATGTGGGGATAGAGATTCAGGCTCAGAAAATGTCTCAGGCTTCTGCATCTATGCATGTGTCTCCACAGAGAACTGAATGATAGGGCGCTGTTCTTGGACTCTGTGAAATTCACAGTTGTGCTGTGGGAAGCCGGGGACAGGGAGACACATAGTGACCTGGTATGTGTGCTTGGTGTCAGAGCAGGTGGGAGTGAGGCAGCAGCTCTCCCAGAAGGGAAGGGACACCTGCCATTCTGGGGTCCAAAAGGCTTTGCAGCAAGGGGCAGAGTCAGAGCTTGGCAAAGCAGGACGACAGACTGGCAAATACCGGACAAATCTGTGAGGGTAAGACCCCAAAGACTGAGCCCAGATTGCAAGATGGCACCGGCCTTGCTGTGGTGTGGGATAGAGAAGCACAGAAGCAGCTATGCCCGCGGTGGGGAAAAGCAAAAAGCGCATTGTGACATGGGCTTTGCTTCTGTGGGTGGAGGGACAGGAGGACAAGGAGCTGAGAAAGCTGCAGAGAAGGAAGTTCTGTGGACTGAGACAGCTGAGAGAATGGGATGCCTGTGGGGATGAGCCAGGGCCTGCAGGGCTAGACAGGAAGACCATGCCACAAGAGAGCCCCAGATCTAAAGGGATGGAAGTGACACCCACAGCAGTCTACAGCTGGCTCCTGCAGGCTCTGAGTCCCTACTCACCTGGACTCTGAAGCGCTCCAGCCGAGAGGCTGCCCCGGGATCGTGCAGGCTGTCGTGACGCCTCCTGCTGGTGTCTGCCGAGGGCAGCAGCAGGTCTGCCGACCGCCCTGTACAGGAGTCATTCTGGCTCAGCGGGGACGATGTCTGGGAGATTAAATCCTGGCACTGTTGGGCAAGAGACTGGTGAAATTCCCAGGCTACAGGTGTCAGCTGTCCTGGGGCTGCCCAGGGTGGCATACAGAGGCAGGAACTAAGGGATGAACAGCAGGGAGGCAGTACGCAAGCGGCATACTGGCCAAAAGACTGTGTGGACAGAGGTGGCTAGGACAAGGCAAACCTCCAGAGGCCGAGAAGCCGCACTAGTCTGTCCTGCGGAGCACTTTTCACAAGTGAAACAGTCTGCCACATGCCACTCCATCAGCAAAGCAGGGGGCATTCCTCAGGAGAAGCCTCAGAGCCACAGGCTCCTCCAGCAGAAAGCTGGTCTCCCCAGCCCTGAGAGCTGAGGTTCCTTATGTGGCTCCAGCTCTGACCTGCCTCAGCGTCCTCATGCCCAGTTCAGAGTCGCATGTGGCCCCACCACAGTGCAACAGCTCCCAACCAGTACCCTAAGCTGGCTGCCAGACACTGGCTGGTCCGAGGAAGCCCCAGCTACGAGGTTTGTAGGTCCAACTGCTGCTGTACCAGGATTTGTAGCCCTGAGGCGGGCACTGAGGTGGGCCCACAGTTTGGCCTGGCCAGGGATTCTCTGCGCTGTCTCAGATGCACACTGGAGCATGGGAAGGGTCTCCTCAGTAATTAGGTACAGAGCTGAGTCTAAGGCTTAGATGTGGCCACAGCCTGGACCTGGTTACATTAACTTCCTTTCTATAGTTAAAGGGGTCCTTCATTAGCAGCCATCTTAGGATACAAGTGAGAGGCAGCACGTTTGCATTTGCGAAGGACAGAAAGCACTCTCCTGTGTGTGAGCCCAGTGGGAGAGGGCAGAGACTGCTGTCTGCTGTCCTAAGAGTCATACTGTAGCTAAAACACGAAGTGTACTCGTGGACCTTTCCCCCTTCCTTGAACTTACTCTTAGCTGGGAAAACCTTGGGGGCTTCTGGGGTGGTTCCTCATAGGGCCTGTCTGCAAGAGAGGCGATGATGCGCTTGCGGTGGCCCAGCAGGTGAACCTTCAGGACCTGGCAGAGAAGCAGGGAGCAGTCAGAGGTGAGGGATCCTCAGCCTCTCCTGCCCCAGCCTCCCATGATGCACTCACGTTGACGAGCTCCAGCTCCCAGAGGTTCTTCACAGTGTCGATGGAGCTGTAGCCACTGGACAGGAAGGAGTGGACGTAGTCTTGTAGCCCCAGCGAGTCCAGCCAAGAGGGCACCGAGGGGGTGCTAACCCCGTCACAGCCAAGAGCCTTCACCTGTGGTGTGAGGGCAGAGGTGGCATACCTAAATCACAGAACAAGAACTTGGGGACCTAGGGCTTCCCTGAGCCCCATCCCCCGGCACAGCCCATCACTCCTTTCAGAGAAGAGGCTGGTAGGTCTGGGGAGGAGAGACGGGCAGGCGAGGCAAGAGGGGGAGGAGGGTGATGGAACGGGTTTCCTTGAACTCTTAGGGGCCACAGGCTTGTGAGGACAAGAATGTAGTGTGTGCCTATGAAGCGGTCACTTTCTAAGCTCTGGGTGAAAGGACCAAGAAGACACTGGCCATGGCACATGACAAGAGGACACTTGGTCTAGGCCAGTGGTTCTCAACCTTCCTAAGGCTTCCTTTAATATAGTTGCTCATGTTGTGGTGACCCCCAACCATAAAATTTTTTCCTTTCCTTTCCTATTTATTTATCTATCTATCTATTTATTATGTATACAGTGTTCTGCCTGCACATACACCTGCAGGCCAGAAGAGGGCACCAGATCCCATTATAGATGGTTGTGAGCCACCATGTGGTTGCTTGGAATTGAACTCAGGACCTCTGGAAGAGCAGACAGTGCTCTTAACCTCTGAGCCATCTCTCAAGCCCCTTCTTTTTTTTTTTTTTAGACAGAGTTTTTCTGTGTAGCCCTGGCTGTCCTGGGCTCACTCTGTAGACCAAGCTGGTCTCAAACTCACAGAGATCCTCCTGCCTCTGCCTCCCAAGCCTGGGATGAAAGGTGTGCACCACCACGCCCAGCCCATAAAATTATTTTCATTGCTACTTCATAACTATAATTTTGCTACCATTGTGTTTAAGATTCTGACATGCAGAATATCTGATGTGTAACCCCTGTGAAAAGGTCGTAACCCACATGTCTAGGGAGTCAAGAAGATGGCACTGGCCCTAGCCTGGGCCAAGGCCTGGAGTGGTCACCTTGGGCAGGGAGCGTGCAGCCTGCAGCAGCTTCCTCCGGTGCTGTGGGTCACTGATGCCAATGTCCCTCAGGTCTTGCTCTTCCATGACATTTGACCCCTGAGAGAGAGAAGAAAATAATAGGCCCTTCCCACACTGACACCTGATGTCCAGTCACGTTGGCCTACCATGACCCCATACTGAACTTCTCTCCATTAAAGTCACTAAGGGGAGGCAGAAGACCAGGGCCCTAGACAGCAGCCAGCCCAAGTTGTAGGCAAACCTGCCCAGAGCATGTGGAGCTGCCTGGCCAGGGGGGACTGCACTCCCACCCCTTTGCATCTTCTTGGTTCAGCTTGGTAGATAAATGCTGACAGGCTGGTACCCAAGGGAGACAGGGGTCCAGGCTAAGTCTTATTCAGCATTCTTACTGACCTCCATTATCCGAGCAGAGCAGCCAGGGGTGGAAAAGCTACTCTATATTAGTAGAGCCACTAGTGATGGGCACTGAGTCTGACAGGGACAATGGGGAACAGCTGACAGACCACACACCTGCTTCCCAAGTGCTTTTGCGTGGGCTATCTCACCTCATAACCACAACAAACCGAGTATCTCTGTTAATCTTGGTCACACAGCCAGGAAAACAGAGGCACGTGGCCATCAGAATTTTCTAGAACTTATATATCTAGTGGCAGGGTTTAGATCTGAGCCCAAGCACTATGAGTCTACATCTGTAGCCCACAAGGTTATCTGTCTCTACACCTGTAGCCCATGCAGTTGTCTGTCTGACTACACCTGTAGCCTATGGGCTGTCCCACTGTAACAGCCATGTGAAGTTTTTGCGTTTGGTTTTGGTATTGGAGACAGGGTTTCTCTGTGTAGCCCTGGCTGTCCTGGAACTCACTCTGTAAACCAGGCTGGCCTAGAACTCACAGATATCCGCCTGTCTCTGCCTCCTGAGTGCTGGGATTAAAGGTGTGCACCACCACACCCGGCTTTGTTTTCTTTTTTGAGACAGGCTTCTCTGTATAGTTCCGGTCTAGAACTCACAGGGATCCTCCTGCCTCTGCTCCTGAGTGCTGGGATTAAAGGCGAGCATCATCATGTCCAGTTGTGAGAGTTTGAGAGAACATTTTATGTAGTCAAAGTTTATCTTGAACTCCGACCTTTCTTTTCCACCTCCCTGTCAAGGGATTACAGGTATGCAGCCCCATGCTGGGACTTCATGGTGCTGGAGGTTGAAGCCAGGGCCTTGTGCAAGGTAGGCAAGCTCTGCCCAGTGACCCACAACCCAGCTCTCAAAGTTTAAAAAGAAATTCATGGGTTCTCCTGCCTCCTCTGCCACAGTGCCCCTTCTTGAGTCAGCTGTTGCCATTTCCTGGAGCTGAAGATGGGGAGGTGACATACGTGCCAGCCCTCTTCACCATGACACCCAGAGTGCACTGCTGCTGACACCTCTCTTTTCTGCATCCATCTATGGAGGTTGCCTTTTTTTTTTTTTAAGAATTATTTATTTTCCGTAGATTAGAATTCTATCTGCATGTACCCCTTCATCCTGGAAGAGGGCATCAGATTCCAGTATAGATGGTCGTAAGCCACCACGTGGTTGCTGGGAAATGAACTCCTGACCTCTAGAAGGGCAACCAGTGCTCTTAACCACTGAGCCATCTCTCCAGCCCAGGCTGCCTTTCTTTGAACCAATGGGGTCCCTAGGTGAGGGGATGGTCACTCCCAGGGCTGGAGGAAGAATGCCCAGTTCCAGATTACACACAGATGCCTCTACCCATGGGCATCACGCCTGCTAGGCCGGAGCTGCAGAAGGCCACCACCTGCCTCAAGGGTATGTGCACCTGTCTCAGCAGCACTGGGTTCCCCACACTGTGGAGCAATAGCCAGCCTGTGGCTGCTGCCTCAGGGACACCATTAACAGTAGAATGAGAGCTTTGTGTCCCAGGCAAGGCTGATGTCTTCTCTTCTTGTTTAGGCTTCTATGCAGGGGTCCCTGTTCCATGCTCTTCATGCTTGCACACAAACCCTCCTGGTTTCAGAAGCTCTCCCCCAGGCCTTCCCAGCTTGGCTTTCTAGATGTTTTCTCTGTGAGCAGACTAGTTCAGCCACCTTTCCTTGGCTGTACTTAAAGCCTGAGGCCAGTTTCTTGGTCACCCCATATGCAGACATCACCACACCATTTCTACAGTTGCTCTGGGTGGCTGTCCTTCCAGTTTCTTCCGACGTCCCTGCTGGCTTTGTGTAAAAACCCTTCCTTCCACACCAGAAAGCACTAAGCTCCCATGGGGTATGTCAGGCTTCAGAACTCCTTCTAGGGTTTTTGTTTTTTAAGACAGGGTTGCTCTGTACAGAGCCCTGGCTGTCCTAGACTCTTTGTAGACCAGGCTGGCCTCAAACTCACAGAGATCCGCCTGTCTCTGTCTCCCAAGTGCCAGGATTAAAGGCGTGCGCCACCACACCTAGTTTAGGGTTACTCTTTAAGCACTGAAATTTTCTTTGGTATATAGTGATGTCCTCAAACAAACTTTCTTTCCTTCCAGGCAGAAAATGTCTGCTTCTTTAGCAAGCTGTCTTTCCCACCAACCTGGAATTATGTCTGTAGGTCAGGAGAGGCTGCTTCTGGGCCTCTTTCTGGAGTCTATCTAGAAAGGTGGGTATTTTCACCCCCACTTTGCACTTGGACATCTTAAGTAGCTTGGGACAGTGCATGCTGACCATGACCTGGTGGCCCCACCTCTGCCTCCTCAGCACCTGGGTGTGGGACAAATATTTTACAGAGGACAGCACCAGCCTAGTCTTGAGAGCTCTGTGGCTTGGTGCAGCTGCTTCTCTAGGCCTGCAGAGTGCACCCTGCCTACCAGGCACAAGCCTAGACATTGACACCACTTCTGACTGGATCTAGAGTCTGCTGATGGGTAAGACAGGGAGAGGTGGCCACTTACCCAGACTGTCCCCTCTGTTGACACCTAAGTAAGGACCTGAGCTGAACCAACATGAACTTCCAGAAGCATGGCCCAACAGCCACTTCCAACATGCTCAGTGGCCAGAAGATCCATTCTCCTTCTACCAGCTCCAACACCAGGCAGGTTTTCTGTTAATCAGACCGTAGCCCAGGGTCAGGAGCTGTGAAGCTCTTAGAAAGTTGTGTGGATCGCCGGGCAGTGGTGGCGCACGCCTTTAATCCCAGCACTTGGGAGGCAGAGGCAGGCGGATCTTTGTGAGTCCGAGGCCAGCCTGGTCTACAAAGTGAGTCCAGGACAGCCAAGGATACACAGAGTAACCCTGTCTCGAAAAACAAAACAAAACAAAAAAAAAAAAAAAGAAAGTTGTGTGGAAACAAACAGAGAAAGGATATGATGGGAAATAGGGACACATGGCTCCCAGAGTAGTTCCTGCTGTGTCTCTTCCTCTCCCCTTGGAGAGGGACCTTGGAAACATGAGTTTGCAGGACCAGATGCCATGGGAAGGGGACAGTGTTTGCCTAGATCAGTGGATCTTGTTGCCCCAAAAGGCCCTGCCCTGACTCAGCTTGCAACCTCCTTCCCCAAGGTTTCTATCCTTAGATTACTTACAAAGCTCAACACAATGCACTGCAAACCACAGTTACACTGCATTGTTTCTGTGTTTGCCTTGGTGTGTCAAACACTTGACTGACAGTGAATCCACTGCTAATAGACCGAGTGCGCTGAACACTCAATTTCTTCTCTTTATTCCCTAAGCAATACAGTGCCACAACTGGGGGTCCAGTAAGTTCCAGGAGGAGGTAACTGGGTGAGGGCAAAGGAGAGCTTCCTGAGAGATGAGGCTTAGCTGAGCCTGCAACAGTGGGCAAGGACTGGACAGGTGGAGAACAGGGCAAAGGAGCCAGGTGCTAGACTGAGAATGAGGTTGCCCCGGCCACTGAAAACAACACCAGTCATGGTCTGTGTGTCATAGGTCTCTGACCTCTGTGCTTCTGACGTCAGATGAGCCTAGTGAGGATCCATTGAAGCCTCACATGCCTTCACCATGGCTAAGACACATTTCACAAAGACCAGGACAGCCAGGCCACTTGTCCAGGTGGACCAGTCCCTGAGCTGCCAGCGGTTCCTGCTAGCCATGCTGAGAGGCCTGAGGAGGGGCAGAGACACCAGGGGCTGCAGGAGTCGGGTACAGAGGGGATTGAGACCTCACTTAGAACTGCCACTGGGAAGCATGAAGGAAGACCTGAGCTTTCCAGGCTTCCGGTCTCAGGGCAGGGAGTGCCCCAGCTGCACATGGCAGGTGTGCTGTCTTCCACCATTGCCTTGAATCCAAATGAGAGCCACGGTAAGAGGCACATTCCTGGGTTCTGCCAGTTGCCACATAGGCAGCACCCCAGCAATCAGGCCCTGGACTATAGTATGACCTCCCTGTTGTCCCTCCCTTCTCTGGCTGTAACATCGCGGGAAGGAACATTCCAGATAGGAGAGGGGCTGAAGGGAGTGAGGGAAAGAGATGCAGCCTAGACAAGTAAAAGTTGCTTTGCTTTCCAGCTTTTTGGCCGGGCTCAACTGCAGAGTGCAAAGGAGACTCTAGGAGCAGGAGGCCCCGGGAGCAGGGTACTCAAGGAGGGAGGAGGGAGCTGAGAGTTAAGATTCATTAAGGGCTGAGCTGCCAGTGCTCCTTAGAGGGTGGGATAGGGCAGGGAATGCCCCTCCTCTGCAGCCCACCCAGGGGCGGCTGGTCTCACTGAGGCCTGCATTCCCCACATTAGGAAAATGGTTCCTGAGTAGAAAACTTACGCAGGTTTATTCCAGAAGATTTTGAAAGTGAAAGAAGCACAAACCAATTGTGGAGGCCACCTGTCCATCACCCTGGGTGGTGGAGGCCACCTGTCC
>CAJQZJ010000247.1:3716848-3745208 GCA_907164525.1 Lophiomys imhausi | reverse complement strand
CACATTGTCCCCCTCACCTGAGCTCTTTGCCACTGTGCTGAACTGTGGTGGCTTCCCTCACATTGTTCCCTCACCTGAGCCCTTTGCCACTGTGCTGAACTGTGGTGGCTTCCCTCACATTGTCCTCCTCACCTGAGCTCTTTGCCACTGTGCTGAACTGTGGTGGCTTCCCTCACATTGTCCTCCTCACCTGAGCCCTTTGCCACTGTGCTGAACTGTGGTGGCTTCCCTCACATTGTCCTCCTCACCTGAGCCCTTTGCCACTGTGTGTAGAGAGATGCGACGTGACGCGCCCTAAAAATGGCGCCGGTTTCCGCCTTCCACCAGCCCGATGGTGAGCGCTCTCGGTGGTAAACAAGTCCATATTTGGCTAAGACTGCTGATCTGACTTGCTTCCGCATACGTGGGCCTCTAAGATAGCACCACGTGGCTTTACTTGATTGGCTGTTCATATAGTATTTAGCCTGTGGGTTGGGTCTGCCCGGGCATTCGGAAGACTGTTTTCAAGGGACCTGAATAAACTGCTTGAGAAGAGCTTTTGCGAGTTGCGTCGTTCTTGCTGGTCGAGGGGGACGCGACAACTGTGCTGAACTGTGGTGGCTTCCCTCACATTGTCCTCCTCACCTGAGCTCTTTGCCACTGTGCTGAACTGTGGTGGCTTCCCTCACATTGTCCTCCTCACCTGAGCCCTTTGCCACTGTGCTGAACTGTGGTGGCTCCCCTTTGAGCTTTTCCGTGTCTACTTCATGGGGAGCACACCTGCCTTCCCACACATGCACCGTGAGCCTTTGCCACCACTGGCCAGGCTACAAAGCACATAGAAGACAGACTCCCTGCAATTCCCTCATCAGCCTTTTGGAGGGCGAATGGGTGGAACCTGGATCCAGAGCACTCCAAGGCTGCCAAGCTCAAGGGATGGACCATCATCAGTGCCTGGGGCACCTGAGAAGTTTAGTTCTCAAGTGACAAGAGTGACACAGCCCAGAAGGTCGTAGACAGGCTTCTCTGAGAATCCTCCTGCCCATCCTGAGCTCCACCAATGCTCCTACTTTTGGCCCCTGTCACCTGGACAGAAAATTCCAGCCCGGCAACTGTCTCACAAAGTGACTTTGCAGAGACAGCAGCTGAGGCTGGAGGGGAAGCTGGGTACTGTGGTGCATCTGGGCAGCAGCTCTGCTCAGGCTGGCTGTGGTCCTTGGACCAGCAACACACAAAGGTAAGAGGGAGGTGCACAGAGGGGGAAGGGGCCATGGGGAGCACATGGGCCAGGGGAGGAGATCCAAGACCAGCTTCATTGGTCAACAGAGTGGCTTATGAGGCTGAAGGAGAACAAGCCTAGGAAGAGGACAGGACACCTTAGGAGCCTGGTCTGATGGAAGCTAATAAAGAAAGGACTCTTGGCCTATCCGTACTGAAAGCTAGTCACTTGTCAACCTTCTCCTATATGAAGACCAGCTACTGAAGAATCAGAAAGGAACCCAGTGGGAGCCTACTTGCCCCATGGCAGAAACCCACTGCATAAGAAGCAACTTCTTCTCCATTGCATCTGCTTCTAACCCGCTTGGAGCTTCTTTTCCATATCCACCACCCCAGCACCGACCGCCCCCGACACTGCCTTCAGCCACCCTCTGGAGGCCACGGTGTACCTGGACTCAAGCCATTTAACACAGGCTTTGGAGACTGCAGGGCCCTCCTCACATGGTTTCCAGGACTCCAGGGCCAGGTCCTGCTCAGCCTGCGGCCTTACTAGCTCTGCTCTCAACCCCCTTCCTGTCCTGCTGCTATCAGTCTCTGGTCTATCACCTGTTTCCACTCTAGACATGGTGAACACAGATCTAAGTTTGGAGCTGATGTGTCTCTGAAACCTCTCAGCTCTCTGGTCCTCCACTGTCCCACCTGTGACCCTAGGTGATGCTGCTCTGGGTCACGTGTACAGCAGAAGATGGTAAACAGGGCTCCTGTGGCATCTACAGCCTCCACTCAACTTACATGGTTGCTCCATCATGCTACTGCTTCCTGAACCTCACATCTTCAGATGGACCGCAAGGACCTTCCGCCACACACTGACTCGCTGTTCTGACTTCACCCCCCTCACAGGAGATGGGGAGAATTATTATGCTCCCCAAAAGAAAAATGAAGCCACCAAAGATCAGCATGGACACATCTTGGCATCCCTTATACCTCCATGCACACAGCAACAATGGGGTCATACATTCCAGTGTGCTCCTCAACAGCCCACATGAACATTTCCCAATGTTGGGTAGTCTTTCACTGTATGTCTTTTCACATCTGTCACAGTCCTCTGGACTCAGGGCCACCATCACTTATACCACCAACACTTCCATGAGGCTGAGTGGCCCAGCATGGTTGGTGGCACAGGTGTACCAGCCATCAATGCCCTCCTTCTGAGTTGACTGAATGCAAATTTTACTCCTTGCTCCCAAGAAAGCCCATTTTCTGTGATGAAGATGAATGACCATGAGGCATGAGCCAGTGTGGGGGCTGCTGGCTGGCAGGGCAGCCACACTCCCTTATCTGGTTTCCTGGTGCTAGGGTTGGGTCCCCCATCAGGCCCCATTAGCAAAAGGAACTCATGGTTAGCTCTCACAGCCTTGGCCTGACCCTTCCTTTCTGCCTCTCCCTACCGTCAAGAGCGTGTGGAACGAGTTCAAGTTATAAGGTTTGCTTTCCCAAATCCATACTAATGTCAGTTGGGATAGTCAGGATTAAGAGCACTGAGCCCAGACAACAGAGAACTGAGAGGCCACGTCTAGACAGCATAAGTGTTCTGGGTGGCCCCAAAGGTGAACCTGAGAAAGGCAGGCAGAAGGCACAAGGACCCAATGTAAATAGGAGCGTTAAGGCAGGTAGAGAGCACTGGGTCCCCTGTCAATGAAAACATCAGGGGAGATTGTCCCGTAAGTCTCCTTAGCCATACTCAGAACTCCACGGTAGCATCTTGTCTGTGAACATGTGTCCAGATGTTCCCAACACATCTGGACCTGGGCTTACTGGAGCTACTTTGCATCTGGTAGAAACATCTCCAGGGAATCTCAGAACCAGGAGAAACATTCGCAGTCTACTGTGAACCAAACCAGATGAGCTAAACCAGGACCACGTGCTGAAGGAGTGTTTCCAGAATGGGAACACACCCCTGGCAAGATTTAGCCTTAAAGCCCATGGCAGTTTACGTGCAATTACCCAGGATGCTGTGCTGGCCACTCAGGCCACTCTAGGCACCTGAAGCAACATACTGAACTCAGGTGTGCTCAGCTTGCCTCTGGTGGACACCTCTGCAGATGCTCCAGACTAGAGAGGCCCTGAAGGAGCCAAGCTGCTGGTCACCAGGGAAGAGGGTCATTCTCGTACAGGCTCTGCACCTTACATGGGCATCTGGTTCAGGGTCATGCTTGTCCAAAAATGTCATCTAGATGCTCTCTGGTCTGGGTCTCAGGTAGGGTCAGGGAGTCTTGAGGCTGCTCAAGGGCTGGGAAGCTAACTCTTTCCAAATTTAGCTATGCCATGATCTGCAGGCTCAGCCCCTGGAACACTGATAAGCTAAATGAAGAATGTCTGCAGGTCTTGCCAGCAGCATGGCAAAGGAAGTACTTAGAAGGGAAGACCCCAAAACCCCAGAGCTGGGGCCAGCCGTCCTTTCCACTGACTGAACCCTCTTCCTTCCAAGTTCATGATCCTTCCCTAAACAGCCTGGTGAGTCAGAAGTAAGGTTCCAGGAACCATGAACATATCCACATAGCTTAACTCTTAGAAAGGAAAAAACAAACTATTTTAAAACTGTAGACTTTTAAAATCTGAAAGAGAACAGCCCCAAACCTAGCCATGAAAAGAGGTAGCTTGTTGCAGACTTGCCTGGAGACACTGTGGCTTAGATAAGGCACTCTCCATTGGGTCTTTTCTGGAAGCCACAAGCAGGATCCCCCCTGAAGACACCAAACCCTATGCTGACAGAATAAACCCACTCATCCCACTGAGACAGAGGGTAGACTGGGGCTCTGTGCCAGCTGTATGAACAAGGTACAGGGCAAGTGGGCACAAGTGAGAGCACCCTGCTTCAAGGGGACATCTGAATCCCCCACTAAGAGAGGAGGGGATAGGCCTCCCAGGAAACGAAAGGTACAGGGCAAAGGGGTTTGTTCTCTTACCACGATGTACAGCATATAAATAGTTCTGCCACGCCCACAAATGAGAGAATGGATAGCACCGTGTTCAGAGAGTAACCTCCTGCCTTGTAAACTCCCAAGTGTGCATTTTCACTTGGCCAAGCACCAGCAGTGTGACCCCAAGCAAAGCACTGAAGCTCTGCATTGTACTGCCTGCATGTGGGAAACAGGTAAAGACCTCACAGGTGCTGGAGCGTCACAGAGCACATATGCATCAGCTGCTAAGAGGGCTGTCACAGCGACTGCTGTGGTATTACAGGTCACTCCTGCACATGCCTGGGCTCAGGCTCTGCCTTGAATGACCCACGAGGACACACTGGGCAAGGCTTCTTGGAAGCAGATGACAGTGGGACCCCTAGCTCGTAAGCCCAGAGTCTAAGCTGAGTCCCAATTCCCCTGGAAGCAGAGGACAGTCCCAGGCTTTTCCTTTGACCCTGTGTTCTCTTTGAGTGCAGAACGAGCCTCAAAAAAGAAACCAAACACTTGGCCATTCCCTGGCCAACTGAGGCCAGGCACCCATGAGGCCCTGGCCTCCACCACACCTGGTGGGGCAGGAAGCAACCTTTGCTACAGTGACAACAGCAATGTTCTGAAAAACAAGGGAGCTCCTGGCATCCAGCTGACACAGGAGATAGAGTTCCCAGAGGGTACCTAGCTGCCCTGTCCACCAGAGCTGCTGGAGACTGGCTCCACATGCTGGCCAGGATGCCTCTACATATAGCACAGCAGCATCCAGTCTATAAAGCAGGGCTGGGGCAAGGATCTGAGTCAGGGATCCTCCCGGGGGTGCTCCACTCCAATGGTACCTAGCGCTCAGAGAGTGGGGCCAGGAGTGTCTGCAAAGTTGGCGTCAAGCACTCAGCTGACTTCCTGGTACCCACGTCCCTCTGTTGGCTCTCTCGTGGGTCAGGTCAGTCAGAGAGGCCACCATCCAGCAAGCGGCACCTGTGATGGCTAGTGAGGCCCGAGGCACTTACCAGGAAGCGGACATCATCAAAGCCATTGAGCAGCAGCTTGCTCTCATACTGCTGCAGGCCGATGGACTCCAGCCACTCCCCGACGCTCTGCTCCAGCGTCTGAGAACCTGATGAGAGAGGAATCGGCAGACGCTTGAGAAGGGAAAACCCATTAAGGCGGTAGCAGCGGCACTCAGAGGAAGACAGATGGCACTGCCACATCATAGTCATTACCATGAAGCAGCCAGACAGACTATGTACAGAGAGCAGGGAGCAAACACGCAGCTTCGCTTCTCTGTAGGCAGAGATAGAGCTGCCTGGCCCTGTACACGAGTCAACCTGGGTGGCCACTGCCCACTCACACCCCACAGCATGAGCTGGCCGGGGGCCAGGGCCAAGGCTGCACATGCACGGTCTTGCCCCAGGGTTGGGGGAGCCAACCCCCAATGGTCTCTGGGTCAACTCCTCATCAGCGTCCACACAGAGGCACTGCAGAAAGTCTGTTCACAGGCACTAGAGGGGACACGGGCGCTCCTACGTGCCCACCAGCCTGGCTGCTCCTCTGGACTTCTGGAGCTGCTGCGGGGCTGTGGCGAGGGGCTGGCTCTGTGACCTTGCAGCACAGAGCAGTCAGGGGCGACTCTTTATGCAGCTGAGGGACACAGGCACACAGCGAGGGCTCCGGGAAGGAAGCGATGGCAGTTGTTCATAGGGACCCAGCACATGCAACACAAGCAGCACACAGCACGGCAGGGGGACAGAAGGGAGCTTTACTTGTTTTCCCCCAGCAGTCCTGGAATAAGCAAACCATGGCCCCAGCTCTTTGTGCTCCCAGCTCAGGACAGCCAGGGGGCTGAGTGGGACAGATGGGCTGGAGTGTAGGGACCAGGCTCAGGTGTGGCTCTCTTGGGTCAGTGGCATGGTCTTCTACCAGGCTGTGTGGCCAGCAGACTGGGGTCCACCCGCAGCTAGCCTCTGTTGGCTGGCAAGTGGGATACCTCCTGGACCGAGGTGCTGCCTTTCTGGCTTGGGTTGGCTTCCAGGAACGTGTTGCTCATTCTCCTGTCTTCGGTGGTGGTTCCTGTGACCTGCCTGCCTGCTTAGGAGATGGCAGTGGGGCTGTTCAGTTCTTGGTCAAAGAAGACAAAAGCCAAGCAGATGAGAGAGAGGAAGCACTTATCCGTTAGGAGCTGGAAGCTTGTCCATTTACACTGCGCTGCTCTCTGGCTGAGTGAGACACACACACAGCTTTCTTCCCAGGGTCTCTGGTCTCACGATCTCTACAGATGGACAGGCAAGGGAAACGTCTTTTCACTATGCTCTACGGTCAGAACAGAACTGTGGCAGGACAGGGAGGACAAAAGTTCATCCCTTCCTGGCAGTCCTCAGATGCTCTGAGCTGGATGCCTTCACACCCCACCTCACTTCATTGGTTCTTGTAGCAAGCACAGGTAAAAGGAGGATAAGGAAGAGGGAGAGAAGAGAGGTGCAAGGCACGAGAAATAAGAACCAACTACAGAGACATCACCTCCCAGGGACTCTTCTCTGACACGGTGAAAGTCATTCTGCCGTCACTGATGGTCTCTGCCCTTCAAGGCAGGGCAATGCCAACTTGCTTGTCTTAGGGACCCTGCTGACCAACTGTGGTAGCCTCCACTCCTCTCCTGTCTTCCGCAGAAAAGATGGTGGGTTGTGACCGGTAGTCTCTGGAAGCAGGCTGTAGCAGCACTCCAAAACGCCAAGTCTGGGGGCTCCCAGACTTGCCCTTGAATAGGAAGTCGGCACCAGGAACCTACGCAGCAGGCTCTTGAATGATCATGAGCTGATGTAGCCCCGGCTGCTGATTCATTCCTGCTTGTAATCCCAGGGCTGGACAGCTGTGGTCCAGTCTGCTGCCGGTGGATGTGCACGTTCACAGAGCCGCAGCAGAATGCTTTGTCTAAAGGCTCTGGGGCTCCACACTGCTGGCTGCCGACTGATGGCTCCACAGCCTTTGCTCACTCTCATGTCTGGCCCTCCCCTTCCTCCCTCCCACCCTTCCCCCTTCTATACTCAGGAAAATACATCAGGGATCGGACATCGGAGCAGTAGCTGCCACTGCTGGGGGGGGGGGGGGGGGGGGGGGGGGGGGGGGGGGCCTTTGGGGGGGGGGGGGGGGGGAGGCAGAGCAAGGTGGCAGGTTTCCTTGGGAGGATGCTGGCGTTGCAGCACTAAGGGGACAGCAACATCTCAAGCTAGGGGCTGGAAACCTCTTACAGGGCACAGGTGAATCATGCCTGTAACTTGGACTGGCAGTTTCAAGGAAAGCCAGGGCAAAGGATTAAGGGCCAACACAGTCCAGAGTTAAGTGACCCCCACTTGCCACTTTAGGAAGCTTTGTCCTATTCAACACAAAAATAGTAAAATAAGCCTACCACACCTGATGCTCCTTAGAGACACACACTCCTAGAGTAGGACACTCAGCAAGGGGCAGCCAGGGGAAACCTGTTCAACTGCAAGCACAGCTAGCGAGGGACAACAAAGGTCACAGAAATACAGGAACCACGCATCATCATGTAAATATGCTGGAGGCACCTGTGTCTCAAGAGGTCACATATAGGCATCATGTCCAGAAAGACCAGGCCCCAGGGGGCGCTCAGCAGCCACTCAACAGTGACTACAGGGGTGCAAGCAGAGGAAAGCTGAGCCATCTTCCCAACAGTAGGCCTTTGTTCAGAGAACCTAGAGTGCTCAGTGCATGGACTTTTGGTGGTTGGCAGATGCATGCGGCAGTTGTGAGACCTATTTTGGGGATTTGGGTATCAGTCCAGGGGCTCTTGGGCACCCAAACAGGACTGGGACTCAGGCGTTGAGGACCTGTCCTTCAGGAGAGAACCCTGTGTACAGTCAGTCATTCTGAGCAGCTGCTGCTTGGCTTGGGGCCTGCTGCTGGAGGCTGTGCCTCCTCCCAAGCTGCCAGTGCTGGAGCCGAGATGTCTCCTCCTTGACCCTCTGACAACTGACCCCTGATAAACTCTGACACTGGCACTCAGAATGCACAATGATTCTGCTCCGGTGTGAGCCAGCCTCTCTAGGCTTCTTAGGTAGTGGTACAGACTCCACACACTGGGGCTCTCTAGGCAGCATGGCACACATCTTTGCCGTACTGGGTATCCCTAAGCAGTGGTGTAGAATGTGGCTCAGCCAAGTGAGCGTGTATACAAGATCAGGTGCTGGGCTCAGGACAGCCAGACTGTAGACAAGGCCTCTTGCCACTCCCATGGTGGGAGAGAGGGCAAGAAGCTCTGCACAGATCCCTTCAAGGGCAAGGCTCTTCCCAGGAGGCCTGACTAGATCCAGAGACAGTGCTCTGCTGACTCTGGCCTTGGCATCTGATAGTGGCTTAGGCTCCTGATCCTTAGACAACGTACAGGAGAGCAAAAGGTAGCCACAACTAAGCTCAAAGCTCTTGGTGCCCATTTTGAACATGGCATGAAGTCTGTCTGTCCTAAACACCTATTCTCTGCAAACATCCAACCCTTGGAAACACTTGTGCATGCCAGCAGAGCACCAGCCACTGGGCAGAGCAGAGGCTGTGGTCTGGAGAGGGACCGTGGCTCTGAGCTGGACATGCAATCTCTGAGAGCTGCAGCAGCCATCCAAGATTGACAAGGAGAGACCTGAGCTCAGTCCCGCAGCTAGACCCACAACCAGGGCTGCAGGGAAGGAAGCACCAGGAAACAAGGCTGAATACACAGAGGCCAAGTCAGGGAGCAGGTTCCCTGTTCTTGGAGTTTGTCGTTGTCACGGACAGAAACAGGCACGGCTACTGCAGGTGCTGCCCTCCTCTGACTCAGGTGCCTGTTCATTATGAGGTGAGTCACCGAGTGGTGCTGCTGGGAGCCTGGTGCTCAGGTGGGACGAAATGACTTACCCTGAAGTTTGCATCTAGAACTGTGACTTAAACTCAGGGGAGGGTGTCTACCGAGGCCAGGCTCTGCCCAGTGAAGCCCACAGTTCCTTCCTCCAATGCACACAGCACCTCCTCCATCAGGCCCCTTGGCAGTGCCGTACAGGAGGTGCTGGGCCAGTGTGGAAGACAGTCTGGAACCCTGCCCTGGGAGAGGTGACACACTGATCAGGAAGGGAGGGTGGGCCTCCTCCTGGATGCTGTATTCTGGAGTGGTAACCAGGACTCTATAGGAGCCTTTGAGCACAGGCTCTGAGATGCATTTTAAGGACATCTCTCCTGAGAAAGAATTTGGGCATGACGGTCCATTTCACAAAAAAGGAAACCAAGGCAGACCTTACTCTAATGGCTTGGATGAAAAGACTGACCAAAGTAGGGATGATCCGGATAATACTGGCACATGATTCAGGAACTGAGAAGGAAAGAGACAGCATCTTCAGGAGACTTTGATGTGTGTAACAGTGAGAACACTTGCTTAGCCCTACACTGCCAATGTGGTGGCCATATTTTCATGGCTAGCCAGTGCCTGAGCCACCTCAGGAACTGAGGACTGGTGTGATCCTCAACAGCACTACCCCTTTTCCTAATAAGCAGCCTCAAAATCAAGTCACGGACTTCCCTCCAAAATGTAGAGTCATTTCCCTAAAAGTAAAGAAAGGCCCAGAGCCGGACGTGGCCTAGGCTGCCCCCTTTCTCCTACAAATGTTTGTCTTGGGACAGAGGAAAACCCGAGGCTGCCAGAGCCAGAGAGGCCCATGCTCTCCGAGGTGGGGCTAGTCCAGTACCTGAGAGCTGCTGCTGCTCCTGAGAAAAGTCAATTCCTTCTCCGATGGAGCTCATGATCTTCTCAATCTGAAACAGAAGGAAGAGGTACAGGAGAGGGGTCAACTTGTGGTCAGCTCAAGGCCAGTACCACCTGGCTATCCTCCCAGGGTCTAACCCAGCCCAGAAAGGGGTGGAGAGGCACTCTGCAGGGCCCCAGATAGCAATAGTGTGGGCTAAGGTAAAGATGTGACCCCCTTTCCTGGACTTGGGAGCCTCACTCCCTATCCCAGCAGTCTGCATGTGTCACTGCTCACGTTACAACTCAGGGTCTCTGAGAGGACAGTGAGAGCTTTGCTCCATGTTATTCTCCGAGTGCCTGGAGTCATTCTTGGCAGACTGAGAGCTCACGACAGATAAATGGTGGCATGACTGCTGGCTCTGAGGTGCAGAGTCAGGAAGGGCACCTGCACAGAGGAAGCTCCTAGGAGGGAGCCAGGGGAGGTGGACATGAAGCCCTGGATGGGAACCCTTCTACAGCTATGAGGCCAGATGGACCTTTGCCCTTACTGGATGAAAAGAGGCACTGCCATTGCCCTTCCTCTGGCCCACAGTAGAGACAGCTAGCCTCAAAGCATCCAAATGTCCTCAGTATGGCCCTGGTATGGACCACCTGTCTTAGCACTTGACTGATTACTGTGGGCGGGATCCAAGCTTCCCTGCCTGCCCCTCAGTCTATGGCCAGAGGTAGGTCTAGACCGCCAGATGAAGACCGCCTGTCCACCTTCTTGGGCTGCAGTGATAATGAGCTCATCCACAGCTTTTTCCAAAGCCATGGTAAGAGGGACCTTTTGTACCAGGGCTTGGATGCTTTTTCCTCTAAGTGCAAGTAAGGAGCCTGGGCCTGACAGTCAGAAAAACAACTCAGCTGGCCTCCAGCTGGCAGACAGGGCATGCAGCTGACACCCAGAAGAGCACTGGGTTAAGTGACCCCTTTCTCCCTGAAGCCAGTTCAGCTGCAGAGCTCAGAGACACAACAGAAGGACAGCAGACCAGGGTAGGAATATCTTTGCTTGAGAGGCAGTTCCAGGGCAGGTCTGCACTGCTCCTTGGAGAAACAGCCACTTGCATGCATCCCTCTCTTTGGCTCTGGTCATTTCAGGTGCTATAGCACAACTGAGTGACCCAGACAGGCAGGGAAAGACCTTGACCCTCTGAAGCCTGGGATGTAAGTGTATAGAGATTGGATAGATATGCCTCCCATGAGGGGCTGTGTGGATTAACATATACCATGTTTACACAGCAGCTGGTAGACAACATGGCTCACAGTAGATGCACAATAAAAGTTAGCTGTGCCCATGTTCCTCTACCGTCCTCTGAAGACTCCAGCCTACTAAAACCTACCTTAATCCTAAAAAAAATATCTTTATGTGTATGGGTGTTTTGCCTGCAATTATGTTTAAGTACCGCATATGTGCCTGGTGCCTGTGGAGGCCCACAGAGGGCATAGCATCCCCTGGAACTGGAGTTACAGATGGTTATGAGCAACTACATGGGTGCTGGGAATCAAACCAAAGGTCCTCTGCCAGTAGCAAGTGCCCTTAAACATCGAACCATTTTCCACCCACCCAAAAAATATTTTGACTTATGTTCTTTTGTTGTTTGTTTTTGAGACAGGATCTTACTATGTAGCCTTGGCTGGTTTGGAACTCACTATATGTATGTATGTGTGTGTATACATATGTATACACACACATACATACATACATACACCAGTTTGGCCTGGAATTCACAGATATCTTCCTGTCTCTGCCTCCCAAGTGCACCACTATGCCTGATCCTTGATGTATACTTCTTTATATACATATCACTACTCAAAAACTACAAAATTTTATTCAGAGAACTGTGTTCCTACTGCTTGCTTCCCACTACCATGTTCTCCCCACCCTTTTAGATCATGTCTCAGATACGGGCGAACACGAGGGCAGCTGCACCCTTCCACCCCAACAGACTTGCCACATATCTTACTTTTCCACTAACCATGTTCTGGAGCTTTTTCTGCAGCAGACAAGTTGCAACAGACGAGACAAGAGTCAGTGCAGTTCTCCGATCACATGTGGAACAGCTCCCTGGTGGAGCTAGGGGTATTTTCTCAGTGCCAGAACTGCAATGAACTCTGTTCCGTGTGTCTTTGCACACATTTACAAGCACATGAGTGCAGCCCCTCTGTGAGTCTGCCAAGGGTCGACCAGGCACCACATGGCAGAGCCAGCAGCATGGTCTGGGGAGGTAGCTCAGTGTGGTGTTTGCCATGCACATGTGTGGCCTTGAGTGAGGATCCCACAAACGCACATGAAGAGGGACATGGTCGCTGTCCTTATAACCTGAGCACCTACGGTAAAATGGAGGTAGAGACAAAAGAGTCCCTAGACGCTACCTAGCACACAGTGCACAGTGGCAAACCAGAGAGCCCGTCTTAAAGAAGGTTGTCCTCGACCTCCACATATACACCGTGATGCTGCCCGGGAGCACCTGCTGCACTCATATGCATGAACACCTGCATGTGCAAACACAGACAGAGCCGGCAGCAGGTCAGAGTCTGTCCTCCCATCCACAGCCAGTGCTGTTAACGGCTGCCCAAAAATGGTGCTCACCAACTCAAACTGTCAGTTCATTCCATCTGCACGGGGTCTACTTGTGATGTGTCTTTTCACAGAGTTAAAGCTTTTATTTAATTTCAACACAGAGGCACCCTCTTCCACACTGGACTCTCTTTCCCTGGAGAGGCTTGCCTAGCCCAGCCCAGAGGATACTCCAGGGCCAGTTCTCAAAGCTTGGGTTGCCTGATCCTATTACAGAAACCTCAAAGCTGAGCAGAGAGCAGGTACTCAATAAATCCTGCTCCTTTGCCTCCTTTTCCCTCTATAGAACATATGTAGGAAGAGACAGGTGCTCAAGGTGGGAAGATTTTCCCTACACAGGGGAGAAGGGCCTTCATTCCTCAGGGGGTGCCAGAGTGGGAAGATGGGGGATCTACAGCAGGCTCCCCGAGAGTGAAGTCAAGTGCATTCCATCTCCTGGGCACTGAAATAAGCGAAGGAGTGAACCAACAGGCACTTCCATTACAAAGGCCTAGCAATGAAAAGCCATTTTCCAAGGCCGTGCTCCATACCTCGAGTAGAAAGAGCTTAAGTGGGTGGTGGTTCTGAGTATTCGTTCATTCCTGAGATTTCCCAGAGCCATTTGACACAAATACTGCTGGTCCTCAGAACCACCCACATGTGTCTGGAGGTCAGCACGAGCCCGGGTTTCCACAGCCTATGAGCCTACGCTAGGAGACACTGCCAGGAGGCTTTGCCCAAACACTTCACTGTTCAGCAAGCTGCCACAGCCAGTCAAGCTAAGGAGTCTAGTGTGCAGAGGAACTGAAGGGCATGCCAGTCTTCTGCCAGCTTGTGGGCCAGAGAGGCAGAGGCAGGTGGACTGCTGCAAGTTTGAGGCCGGCCTGGTCTACACAGCGTGTTCCACGGCAGCCAGGGCTGTTACATAGAGAAACCCTGTGTCAAAGAACAAACAACTGGAAATGATCCATTTCAGCAAGTACTCAGGATGCTTCTGTTCAGACGGCTCCCCTGCTAGGGATGCATGAAATGCACTCCCAAAATGCAAACACTGGCTATACGGTTGATGTCCACTCAGAGCCCCCAGGATCCTGGATGCCTGCAGCTGTACATGGGAGGTGGGCCCACCCAGTCACTGAGGTGGCATTATGCTTTTCAAATAACCACAGGAACACGCCTTTATAATCCCAGTGCTTGAGTAGCAGAGGCAGACAATCTCTGTGAGTTCAAGGCTAGCTTGGTCTACAAAATAAGCTCTAGGACAGTTAGAGATACACAGAGAAACCTTGTCTTGAAAAAATAAAGAAAAAAAAATAACCTCGGGAGTGGAAGGAAAAACCTCCCCAAGTTCTAGGAGTGTTGTGTGTGCCAGGTAGTGTATGAGGTGCAGGCAGTCCCCAGGGCATCCTACAGGGCAGTGCACTCTCGTTCCTGGGCCTGCAGGAAACTTCCCTTTTGGGCAACACTGTGACCAGAGGCTCCCATTTGGGACCAAGTCATCAGGACAATAGGTACCACCTTGATATATGCTTAGAAGTTAGGGCTATATGGGGAGGAAAGGAACTCTTACTGTCCTAAGAATAAATATTAAAGGTGATATTTCTGGAGACAGCAGAGTTGGCTACAACATCTCCTGCTCCTTCCTGCTGCCTGGGGAGCGGTCCCTGATACTGGCCGTCCAGAAAGCATGTGCCTGTGTTCTCATGTCTGTTCTACAGACCTGGATGCCCACCTCTCTTCCTCTACCCAGAACTTACAAACTTACCCAGAAACCTGTCTGGCCCTGTTGCTTTAACATTTTTTTAAATGTTTTATTTATTACTTCAATTTACATCTCCATCACAGTCCCCTCCCCTCCACCCCTCCCGGGCCCATCCTCTCACCCTCCCACCCTCTCTCCCTTCTCCTACCTATCCTACTCCTCTGGTGTGGAGTAATCTACATATCAGCACCCTTTAGTTCAGCAGCCATATGAGGGCTAAGAGCTTCTTCCCTCTTCCACTGGGGGCCTACATGGCAGCTCCACTAGGGCAAAGTGTCCCACTAACAAGTAACAAAGTCTATGTTCCTGTTCCTTTCGGTCAGTTGGTTGTAGGATAGTTATCCTGTACCATATGGCTAAAATGCAGTTAATGTTGACAGCTTTAATGGTATGTCCCAGTGATGCTGAGAACCGTCAAGGGGAAGGTCTGTTTCAGAGCTTTGGCACTAACCCTATGTCTTTTACAGAGCGGGTGTCTTGGTGACACTCAGATGTGGTGAGAGCAGTGGCAATTACTGCTCAATGCTCTTGCCAGGCTGGCCACTGAAACCTGAATCACTCCTATAAATGGAGAAAGCAGGGAAGGTGGCCTACAGTGCCCTTCTGAGTCTGTCCGGATTCTCTGGCATTCCTTCCCTTGTTTTTACATACTGCCCATCTCTTCACCAGCACAGCAGAGCCTCAGCTCACTGTGGAGGAGGCACAGCACCCAACATTGAGAGAGGAATCCAACGTGCCAGTCCTTGGCAGATTCTGCTCTGGAGTCTGAGGCCACCAAGCCTGGTCTGGCAGTGTTTCTGGGAGCGGGAGGTGCTTAGGACTAACCAAGCAAGCATCAACCTTTCAGCCCACCGGTGGCTCACCCCACCCTGTCATGTGATCACTGATGCTGCCAGGGAGCCCTAAACATGCAGACAACAAGACCCTCCCAGACCAGGAGGAACATACGAACTTCCGGCCCCCCTACATATCTGCTCGACCGCCTCTCAGAGCAGACAGGCGCTCAGCCTCAAGTGGCCTTCGGTTCAACATCTGAAAAAGGGTCACTGATCAAGGGCTACATTACTTTTTTTTTTCCCCCTTCCAGACTGAGTTGCATAAGGCTCCAGGAAGGACAAAGATGGATTGAAGTAAAATATTTTTCCTGGTTTTCTAATCTTGTCAACGGCTTTTAGATGAGTTCAGGACGACGTGGAGAAGCAGGGGAGGGAGGGAGGGTGCTCAGTGGTGGGGATGAATAAAGATCTGCCAGTGGGTGAAGGGCTCTTCTCAGGCAGGCCAGCCTGGCAGCTCCAGGGACAATGGGCAACTTCTCCTCAGAGCAGACTGTCAGTCTCAGCTTAATTTGTGTCATCACAGGAGGGCGCACAGATTGATATCATACTTATTGTGGTATCTCCTCACTCTAATTTCCTTTCCCTCTCTGCTTACCTTCTCCCAAGGTCCCTTTTTCTTCCAGGCTAAGGGAAAACAGAGCTGTTTCATTTTAAAAAGTGCTTTGTCCTGCCCTACAAAAACCCTCCCGTCTGTGATTGCTGCAGACCTAGAGGGGCAGTCAGGTACAGAGGAGAGCCGAGGGTGCCTACTTCTAGGCGGTCTCTGCCCCTTCAGCCTGCACCTTTGAACTGCAGGTACTGGCTCCAATCCCACAACCACCAACTGGGTCCCTTCGCCATCCAGGGGCAGGCCTGTGATGGCTGAATTCTTTGTCAGTCTGACTGGATTTGGAACCCTGTGAGACATGCTTCTGGGCATTTCTGTGAGGGTGTTTTCTGAATGTGCCCAGAGACCCTCTCGGGCTGGGCTGTACTGAACAAGAAACAAAGCAATCCAAGCAACAGTGTCTGGCTCTGTCTCCTGACTGTGGAGCAGTGTGACCAGCAGCCTCAAACTGTCACCACCATACTCTCCCTGTATCGGTGGACTGTACCCTCAAACTGTAAGCCAAAATTAACCTTTCATTCCCTAAGCTGTTTTTGTCTCAGTAACAGGAAAGCATACAAGAATTATGTGGATATAATAGGAACATGATAGGAGAAGCCACATGGAAACAAGCAACTGCTGCCAAGTGGTCTCCCCTGCCTGGAATGCACACCCTGAAAGCAGTCTTTGACTCTAAGTCCTAGGACACTGCTGAAAAAGAGAAAAACCAGGAGACCTAGATTCCAATTAACTTTATTATTGCTTGCCATATAACTCTGGGTTATGTGCCAGGTACTGGCTTTAAAAAGTGGGACAACTATCTAAAAGATTAATGAGACTTTGTATTTGGGTTCTGGTCCAGTTTATGGTTAGTGTCTGGCACATGTAGGAGGGACAACATAAGTCACGCAGTCTAAGGTGGGGCTCAAGCACCTGACTGGTTGGGGACCCTGCTTCTAATGTCACCTCCACTCTCCAGGCCTTTCCTGGGTCCTGTTCTGTGTGTACAGTGATTAAAGAGAACCAGGGGAAGCAGCGACAGCAACTGAGGCTGGGGAAGCTGCAGCGCCCTGCTGCTCCTCAGGCCCACAGGCAAACAGCTGTTTGTAGTGAAGGCAGTCAGATCGCAGCACACACACGGTCAAGAGCGGTACACCATCACATCTACTAACCTCCCTAAAGCCTCCTCAGCTTGCCACCCTTGATTACTGCTGATCAGGAAGTGGGAGAAAGGAAGCTGACAGAACCCCAAACCTTATTTTCACACCAACGTCCTGAGCTCATACACACGAGCACACCCTGCACTGCTGAACATCCATTTAGATGAAGTAATAGATCAGACAATTGCCAAAGATGCCAGAGGAGTTTGTGCCCGGGAAGGGTCTGCCTGGGAAGGGCAGGAAGGAACACTTTGGGGTCACAGTCATGTGTCCTGATGCGATTTTGGATTACACATATGTAGATGTCTGTCAAAGCTTATGCAATGATAGCTGTGATCTAAACATGTTTTTGAGTGTGTATCACTCCCTGGCCCAAACTACAAACAAATATTGAACTCTAGTTAACAACGCAGCCTTTTAAGTCCAGGGATGAAATGTATTTATGGCTGCAACTTACCCAGAGACATGCCAAAAATAGTACGGTTTGCTAAATGGACAGACGGATGGAGGAGGAAAGACGGACAGCAGGCTGAGTGAAACAGCAGTCACAGGCCCCAGGCCCCAGAGTCCTGGGCACCAGGCGTTCTCTGTCCCAAGCATTCAAGTTTCTATAGTTTAAAATATCGGAACGGGCTGGGGTGGGGAGGGAAATGGCACACACTTTTAATCTCAGCACTTGGGAGACAGAGACAGGCGGATCTCTTAAATTCGGGGCTAGCCTGGTCTACAGAGTGACCAGGCTAGGCCACGGCTGTATAAAGAAACCCCGTATCAAAAAAAACAAAAAACAAAACAAAAAAACCTCAGAACAAAATCCTGCGAAAAGGGCTGGAGAGATGGCTCAGCGGATAAGAGCACTGGCTGCTCTTCCAGAGGTCATGAGTTCAATTCCCAGCAACCACATGGTGGCTCACAACCATCCATAATGAAATCTGGTGCCCTCTTCTGGCCTGTAGATATACCTGCAGACAGAACACTGTATACATAATAAATAAAATCTTTAAAAAAATCCTGTGAAAAATGTTTCAGGAACAAATCTGTTAAAAAATATCAAATTATACAGTTAACACAGGTTTGCTTTTCATCTGTATGGAACTCTGCCCAACATGCCATAACCAAAGCCACGTCCAGCAGAGGACACACAGAAAGAGATGTGGGGAGCTGGTGTCCCTGTCCTTCCCTGCACACAGCTCAGGCTGAGGGCTCTCCCATGGCTTTCTGTGTTGTGTTGTCTCCGTTCTGGAACCGGGCAGACTCCAGGCCTTGCAGTGGAACTCAATTACTCATGTTCTCAGGAAAGCAAGGTCTGGGAAACTGGCCACACCCAGCAGACGCTAGTGGAGTTGATTCCTGCATCGGGAGTACTGTGAACACAGGAGGCAGAAGAACACAGGGATACTCGGCCAGCAGAACTCGTTCATAACCCTGACAGCCTGAAATCAACAGAATCAGGGCCTCAAACACTCCCAGGATATGGAAGGAGCAGGGAGCAGGTGTGGGCATGCTAAAAGCTTGCTGGGCTAGCCCTTTCCTGCTTCAGGAGGTTGTGTGTCCTTGGAAACATACAGCTCAAGCCTTGTATACTCCTTGGTTCTGTCAGGAGATCCAGAGGACTGGCCACCAGCATGGTCCTCTTCCTTCTTACAGCTCACCAGTGATGTCCATGCTCCCAGACTTAAAATCTGTGGGCCTGACTGATCATTATCCACTAACTTCCAGTGCCCAGCTTATTTCTGGGCTAGTCTATACTCTGTGAAAGCTCAGGACAGAATTTCAGATATGTCAGATGGACAGCACTAAAGGCAGCAATCAGGCGTGCGAAGAGCAGACTTTAAAATAAAAGTTCTGAGTTCAATTTCTGGTTTTCTCCATTCCGAAACAGAATCTTGGGAGAAACACCATTCAACTTCTGAGAGCTTTAACACACTTCCAAAGACTGTGGGGAATTCCTCAGGTACTGGATCACTCTCATGGCCAATGACCTTTTCTTCTTCCCTGTTCCTCTGAGTTGACCTCAAACCCAAGATTCCCCTGCCTTAGTTTCCCCAGTGCTAGGATTTAGGGCATGTACCAGCATTTCCAGCCATTTCCTTCTCTGATCTCCAGTTTCCTCAAAGGCTGCTGGGAAAGTCTAAGCCACAGTTGTCAGCACAGGCCTGAGAACAGCTTGTGCTTTTCCAGACTGAGAGCATGAGATCTGTGCTCTGGTGCAATTCTTCCATTCCCTGATGACATCACCCTGGAAGACAAGGTTCTGTGGTTCCTCCTCCAGAGGTGAGTCCGCCTGCACTGTCCTGGGAGGGACCCAGGCCAGAGCCGGAAGTTAGTCCTAAGGGCCTTCTTAGCCCAATCCTTAGCAATGTGGGATGGAGCTGAATGATCATCTACTTCCCGCTCTGTAACCCACCTAACTAGATGCCATCCTTCTTGTTCTGGGAAACATCTGTAGTCTTCATAAACTGCACATGCCAGGGGAGCTGTCTGGAACCCCCCACCCCACCAGGCTACTGTAATTTATACTTTCTCATTCTAAAATACACATAGTTCCACCTAAGTTAAAAGCCAGGTCCTTCAGAGATAAACTAGAAGGAAAGGGCAGAAAATGTTCACAGCCCTCTGTGAACAATAGCTCACTTCCTGGACACAGCTGGTGGTGGCTTCTCCGTTCAGAACAAACATCCCTGTGGGGGAGGAGCTTCCTGGTGAGGGAGGAGCTTCCTGGTAGGAGCTTTGGGAGAGCTCAGGGCTGTGCTGCTCCAGCAGGGTAGAAGGGAGGACTGCAGGCTGCTGAATCTGCAGTCTCCACACCTGGGACAGAACTGGTCCCCAAAAGCACAGTGCGCTGGATTCTGCTCTGTAGCTCTTGGCCACCGTGAGCCCAGATGGTAGCAGCAGCTCAGAAGTCTGTGGCCACCTTCATCCCACTGACCTGTAGTTTAGCTAACTCCACAGGGACCTCTGTCAACCACCAGCAGGCAGGCACTGCAAGGCTCATGCCTGCAGGTTTCTGTGCGGCACCCACAAGCGAGTGCTGTGCTCATCAGGAGAGCTGGAATCACCCCCAAACTGTTAACTATGTTCACATTTGCTGATGGAATGAGAAAACGGGGTGGGGGGAAGGGGCTGCATACCTATAACCTCAGTGCTTGGGAGGCTGAATAGACAATCTGAGGCCAGCTTGGGTTATATCGAGATCATTTCTTTTTCTTTCTTATTTATTTTTTTTAGGATTTCTCTGTGTATCCTTGACTGTCCTGGACTCGCTTTGTAGACAAGGCTGGTCTCGAACTCACAGAGATCCGCCTGCCTCTGCCTCCCGAGTGCTGGGATTAAAGGCGTGTGCCACCACGCCCGGCTGACATCATCTCTCAATTTAGGTAACTGAAGGAAGTTTAGGGCTAGGACCACAGTTAGTATTAGAGTAGGTGCCTACCTAGTATATTTGATCTCTAGCCCCATCCCTGCCCCACAGACATGAAGACGAAAAGAAAATGTAATTAAATGTTATAAAAAGTAATTAAACAGTAAAAATGCTGTTTCCGCTACAACTAAGTAAATACTTCAAGGAGACACAATAATGGTAAGATTTTGAAAATATGTTTTTGAATGAAGTGTAGTTTGTGAAGTAAGTTTGAGAAATTCTCAAAGAATTCTATACTTATTGCTTCACAAGTGGCTGAAGTATGGCTTTACTTATAAGAAAGTCAAACTCCACATGCCAGTCAATGGAGCATCATGGAAGTAGCTCACATCACAAAGAAAGACAGAGAACACAAAACAAGCAGAGCTACACTAAGAGAAAGACCAGGTTCCCTTCAAAGGGTGAACAAACACACTGGGCATGGAGGTGCACGCCTTTAATCCCAGCACTTGAGAGGTAGAGGCAGGTGGATCTCTGTGAGTTCGAGGCCAGCCTAGTTTACAAAGTGAGTCCAGGACAGCCAGGGTTACACAGAGAAACCCTGTCTCGAAAAACCAAAAAAAAAAAAAAAAAAGACTTCCTTCTTTAACAGGGTTTGTAATTAACCTAAGAGACCCCATGCAAGTGGCTGTGCCAGCCACTCCCACTAAACATAGAACATGTAGAGGAAAGCCCCTGGGGAAGCTGGAAGCCTCATAAACAAGGCAGCAGTAACTTTCCAATCACCTTCATCATCAAATATATTCTGCCTGCCAAAGCGGAATCCCTGTTTTCTTTGGAAGTTTCTCCACTGAGTGGAGAACACTAGGTGGCCTCACTCTTCACAGATGATCCCCGTTTGAACAGCGTCCCGAGCTTTCACTGATTACTACTTTGGCTCAAGATAAACAGCCGGGGTTTGGCCTTTCTGACTTCCCTAGCTGAGCACGTACGCATCAGTAGAGCCTGGGCTCTGCCCTGTGCCCAGAGGCTGCCGAGGTCCTAATTCCAGCCTCTGTGCACACACATGGCAGGTGGGGAGCCAGAAGTGCCCTCAGTCAGTCCAGTGCCCAAGCAGGGAGCACAGACACAGGTTGAAAAGCTAATGAAAGCCCTTCTCTATACATGGAGCCCTGACAGACTATGGACAAACAGCCAAAGCAACTCTAAGTGTCAAAGACCGTTCTGAAGCTCTAAGAGAGAACAGGTAGGCCAGGAGGTAGGAGTTAACCTGTACCCAGCCTGGCCTCTGGCCCATCGGGAATGCACAAACTCATAGAAATGGCATCCTTGTGTCCCCCATATGGAATCCTGGAGAAAAGTCTCCACACACGAGAATTCTCAGGAATAGGGCAAAAGCAGTAACTCCGGCTTTGGTGGAAGATGTGACAATGGTCCTGCCATCCATGAATAGTTTCCCGCCCCCATTCCTGCCATTAAAGGAAGAGACTCAGCAGGCCTCTCCTCTTCTGAAGTCACCTGCTCTTTACTCTGTAATGCCTTCTAGGACCAGTCAGGCTCTGTTCTTCAGTCAAGCAAGGCTTCTGCTTGCCTGGCCCTTTCAGCTAGCTTTAACTCTCCTAAGCCTAATCCATACATAGGAGCCCAAACCCCTTCACGCAGGCAGCAAGATGAAATGGAGCGGCTGGCTCGGCACACACTTGCTAGTCCCTATACCCAAGGTTACTGCACGGAGTTCTCCCAGCAGAGGAGGACGAGGCACTTGCATATGTGAAGCCTGATTCCCGCACACTCACAGGCCTCTGAAGGGTTTTCTCTATGCCCCACTGCTGCTCCTGCTATGATTGGACCTTGAGCAACTTACTTGACACATGGAACAGAAAAATCATATACGAGTCTTTAGTGGGTTAAACTCTAACTGGTTCTTAGGCATGGTTGTCTTAGGGCCATCCCTAAAGAGGAAAGGGAAGGGGACAAACAGTGGCTCACTCCAAGAGTACACAGCATCGTCCCAGCTGCAATTTCACCAACTCATTGCCAAGACACATCTGGCACGAGCTCACAATGACCTCCACTACAACAACTGGGCCTCTCTCCTCTTGGAGGTCCAAGGAGAAGGAAAAAAAGGGAGGGCTCTTAGATTCTAAGCAGCATATCAGCACATATCAGCACAGCAGAGCCTTCATGATTTGCATGGCAGTAACAGATGGCCACCCATGGCCACACACATGTCCTTCCCAACACTGCCCCTTCCCTGCTCGTCCAGGGAGCAAGGAAAGTAGTGCCACTTGCCACTGTGTGGGGGGAGCCACATGCAACCATGGGGTGAGTTCCCCATTAACAAAGAAAAAAAGGGGTGAGCAAATGAATGAAGCTCTAGGAAAGCCTGAGTCCTATGTGTGTGGTTCATACCAAGGGACCTGCAAGGTGGAACTATGAAACGATCATTTTCTCAGGAAAAACATTAAGCAGCACACAGGACCAGGGAAGGCAGGAAAAACCGCCACATAACCACTCTGACATCTTTGTACTGGGAGACCCGTAGACCACCCTACCCATCCCCTGAAAATGTTCTCCAGCCTCAGCCTGCATGATGATCCCATAGCAGCCTTGCCCCCAAGCCCAGTTGTTTTGTAAGCATGGCTCAGTCCCAAGGCCTGGTCTCGAGGTTTTGTGTGTCCAGGCTCTTCAGACAAGGAGTGGTCACTTGTGCCTCTGAGAGAAGGTCTGCCAGAGGGGCCAAGAAAGACCCCATTTATTAATGCCAGAGTAAGATCCAAGAACTGTTTCTCTAATTTTGTAAGAGCCCCACTTCTGGTTACTTACTGGATTTCTGCGTCTCTCACTTTTGTTCCAATAATCAATAAAGACTTAGAAGGGAAATGTGTACTCATTTCAGATGTGACAAAACCAGGCAGCTTTGTTCCTTCCTGAGTTCTAGGGCAGCAGGAATGAGGGAAAGACTGGGGCTAGTGGCCTGTTGGGTTAAACATAAAGGATCCCAGAGAGGCTTGGCGGAGGGAGAGGCCCAGTACCTAGTTAGTCTGGGCTTCGCAGCTCTCCTGGTAACTGGGGTGCAGCATGTCTTCTGAGACGCCTCCTTGGCCTGATTGTAAGTGTGTTGGTGCAGGGTGAGTATGTGCAGGCTGAAGGGGTGATTTACAGACTCACTTTTCTCACTCTGAGCTCAGGCTACGTGCATACATCAGAATCTCAAATATGCCCCTCCAGGGTTGAAAACAAACAGGCCGGCTCTAGTCAGAGTGTGAAGCCAGAACTTCTAGACGTCCCCCCATCCCATTTGCTCCCAAAGTGGGAGTAAGTGCGAATGGCTGGTGCAGGTTCTTCCCTACATGCCTACATGTGACCAGTCAGGCAGGACAGGACAGGAGGGTGAGGACACAGTCAGTGCAGCAAGTGGAGACCCAGAGAAGACCAGTAACTTAGTAATAGCTGAATCAGGAGATACCATGCTTCTTCCCTCCCCCTAACCCTGGCGACTCTGTGATAGGGAGTGGCAGATAAGGAGCAGCCTTGGTGGCCCATCAATTCAGAGGCTGAAGCCCCGCCCCTATGGTGGTGACAGTGTGTGGCACTAAGGCCTCTGCCACAGGGTATGGTATCCAAAGGCCAGGAGGAGGACCCTCATGAGGGGCTGGTCATGTCATTTCAGACTCCCTTGGTGCCTCTAAGCCACCAGTCCCACAGAACTTGCTCCAGCAGTCCACACATACTCATACCATTCCTGAATGCCCACAGATGGATGAGAGTGAAGGCCGATGAGCATTCTCATCCTTTATCGTCAACCCTGCAAAGCAGAAGCACACACCTGTCTGTCCGACAAGGTGGCCTGTAGCCAGGACATAGTATGTGTACCAATTCCACTGGGAGACAGGGGTCGATGACCCTCTTCTCCGCCAAGACCAAGACATGTCTCCACTTAACTGGAGGAATGGAATGTAAGGTGATCCACTTTTCATGGCACACAGGAATGAAGTACAAACCTGGGGCCAGATGAGGGAGACTCTGTGGTAACCCGCATGCTCCGTGTGGGATGTTGCCATAGTGCATTTCTATCAGTTAGGGAACGCTTTCCCACAGGCAGAAACTGGGGAATGGCACCAAACAAGGGGCAACTTGGAACTATTTCTGTTACTTCCTGTGAATATATAACTACTCCAAAATAAAACATTTAGATGAAGAAGAAGAATGTTAAATTAACCATGCCTTTCTTTTCATAAAAGAAAGGCTGACTGAGCCCAAACCCTGGGAAGGACAGACATAGCAGAGCCTCACTTCTCTGCTGTCAGGGCCCAGGTGCACAGGGTGGAGGCCAGACTCCATCCTCACCAGCCTGGCAGGCGTGCAAGGTGCCAGGACACCCGTCCCAAGGGAGAGCAGCACAGGCTTCTTTCCTTCCAGGAGGATGGAATGACAACCACTGTCAACAGGAATTTGGGCTGGGGTTGGGGAACAGGGCCTGGTGACTGTGCTGGTGGGAATCCAAGTGCTTGTTCTGCTGTTGCCCAAGGCCTCTGCTCTCCTCTCTCGAGAAAGGGACTTGACGTCAACTGTTTCACTTCTCAGCCCCGTGTTCTCATTCCCTGAGCCTGTTCCCCTGGCTGGTCCTGAGGGCCAGTGTGCTCTCACAGGACCTAGGCAGCTCCCTGTGCCGCTTGCAGCAAGCTTTCCTTTGCATAGAGGGCAGTGGCAGTGCTCCTGAGACCCAAGGGGCAGCACACGGGACAGCAGAGGCCTTGGTCTGGGACTACAGACATGGGGAGGCGGTACACGGAGAGGTTTCCCACAACCTCTGGCACTCAGCACTTGCAAGTGTAAGCCCCTGGAGCTCCTGGTAGGGAACACACTTAATATTAGTGACCTGTCCTGCCTCCCCTAGCAGCGCAGCTCACATTGCAATCTTTAACTTTAGCTGCACCCCCAGAGTTTAAAGAGGTCTGTGCCCTGTAGCTCAAGGCTGTTTCCCTCGTCAGCTCTCATCAGCATCCCCTGGAGTCACCTCCAAATAGGCAGTTTGCATTTAATTTCTGCTTTTGGAGAACCAAACTGAAGACAGGTGCTCACAGGGGGACAAAGAACAAAACACCAAACACAGTGAGTATAAATGAGGACACATGGCGAAAGTCACCCAGTCACACAGTAGGGAGGCTAGCGGACACTCTAAAGCCAACCCAAAGCCTGAGTAAGGCGAGAGAATGTGAGTTTACAATGTGAACATGATTTGGTTGGATACTCACCACAGCCACATGTAAGAACTACTTGCATTTGCCTCATTACCCCTGCACAGGAACAGGCACACGCCTATTAACTGTGCTAGCTAAAACTCACATTGAATGTACTTGACTATCAGGGTTAAGGAAACCCACGCTTGGGTCCCAAACATTGAAAACGGGCTCCTCACAAGTTGGGGAGCATGAGAATACTCAGAGGGCTGGTCAGAGCTATACCACTGCTGCAGCCCAGGTTTCTAATTCTGAAGGACGAGAGGCAGCAGGAGCACTTCCCAGGGTGCTGGAGCTAATGGCGCTGGCCTACGCTCACACTTCTGCCATGCATAGCTGAGGGGCACGGACAAGGCAGAACTGCAGGGTAAGCTGCCACTGGTGACAGTGTGCAGGCTGCAGAGAAACGGGCAGCACCATCTCACCCTCTACACCCTTCACTGGCTCACATTGTGTTTGTGCAATGCTAGCTTACACCAAAAAAGGCAAAAAAGCCTCTGCTACTCAGGCACATGCCAGGAGACCTGGGCTCACTCATGCAGTCAACAAGTGCCCCGCCTGTGCCATGATGTTGCTAAGCAACAGAGACTTGAGCTTTGTCAAAGTTCAGGGTGAGACGCTGAGGTCACATCCTAGCCCATATTTAAGGCCTTCTGGCTCTGCTGCTCACAAAGCAAAGTTGCAGAAACAACCTGCCTGCTGCAACCAGCCAACCACAATGGCAAGCAGTCCAAGGGCTGCCAGACTGTCAGCATCTGGGCCCAAGGACCCTCCTGGCTGGCTGGAGTCCAACATGGTTCAATGAATGCCAAGTAAAGTAGTTGCCAAGGTGAGATAGTACTTTGCCCAATGACAACCCGAAAAGCAGAAGCACCCATCGCGAGATCATGCTCTTAGTTGGCACTCCCCTGGTATATCATGACAGCTAGTCACAGCACCACTGAAGGGTCACCAGGCTACACACCAGAACTGAAAGTGCTGTGATAACCTCAACTGGGCTTTTAAATGAGCTCTCCTGCTTGGAATGAAAAGCAGGCAGGAGTGCAGACGGGGAGAGCAGCCATGCCACCTGTGAAGGGCGGCGCCCAGTCACATTGCTCAGTGAGGGCTGGTGCTGCAGGAAGCCACCAAACCCTGACCTTCCAGGCCCCTTGCTGGGATATGCGCAGGGAATATTCTCGTCTTTTTCTGTCTTACAAAGAATGACACCCATGGATGATAGAAGAACTGTGGGCCCAACAAGAAAAAGGAGAGTGGCTCTCTTCTGACAGGCGCAGGAGAGCCAACCTTGGGCACTGAGCAGTCAGGCTTCAGGTAGGGAAAAATTCTGTCCTAACAAACACATACTTTAAGAACTAATGTCACTGTGGCATTAGGGCTGAAAGGGTGGAAGTGGAGTCCTCAGGATGGCCCAACCTAAGCCATGCCCTTTTCTAATGAGTTTTTTCAGCCTTAAATAAAGAAGAGATCCAGAAAGCTATTCTTGTTGACACAACACACAAATCCTAACTCAAGCAGGGAAACTCATTGAGACAGGTCCTCCCCCACCCCAACAGTTCTGCTCTCAAAGCTCTTTCTGTGGCAGCAGGAACAGTCCCTGCATGACAGCAAGCTCTTAGAAGGGAGCTGTGTCCTCAGCTGTGGCCCCTTGCCCACAGGCTCCTTGCACAGTCTGACACATGGTTGGCATCCATAAATACCTGCTGATAAGGTAAAGGGCTCTGTCCCAGCCTGGTCAGCCGCCGCTGGCAGCAAGGCTGAGAACAGGGCTCCAGGGAGGCCAGCCAGCGCCCATTTGCCTGTTACTCAGGGAGAGTGTCCCTAAGCCAACCTGTCCCCACCTCCTCACATAGCAACGAGTCCCTTGGGCTCACGATAGCCTGTTGAGGTTGAGCTGCTTGTTTATGTTTTAAAATACTAGCCTAGGTCTCCACGACCATGTTTTAGCTGGATGCCAGGATTCAAAGTCAAAGCTAAGCCTGAGTGCCTTGTCAATCACTGCTCTGCTTGGACTTCTCTTTGGACTCAATTTTGTGGCTTTCTCAGCCTCTGACCTTCTTAGTTCAGATTTGTGATGTTTCATTTCTTTTTCTAGATCAGTATGTGTATACATATATTTTACACACACACACACACACGTATTCATTTGAGGGTTTTTTTGTTTTGTTTTGTTTTTATTTTTGAGACAGAGTTTGTCTGTGTGTCCCTAATTGTCCTGGACTCACTTTGTAAACCAGGCGGGCCTGGAACTCACAGAGATCCACCTGTCTCTGCCTCCGAGTGCTGGGATTGAAGGCGTGCGCCACCATGCTTGGCTTGGAAATATACTTTAGTTAGGACAATAAAATAGACAGTCTAAACTAATCAAATAAAGGGCACCGATTTGACTGGAACACATGTACTCCCAAATGCAGAAAGATCTCCTACAGGCTTGGGTCTGATCCAGGAATGTTGTTGTTTGCTATCTTACACACTCTGACCAGAGGCCATAGGTGACCTTCATGCACACCTGCTCACCATCATCCCACTTAGTATGTCTCTGAGAAACATGCTGGCCACCTGCTCCCACCTCATTCGCCTTCCAAGTGTGCCTCAGGTTTGACTCCAGGGAGAACAAAATGATAGCACCCATGGTGAAGTCAAATAGAGAGCCTCCGCATAGTTGGCTCACACACTGCAGTGAACTAACTACCAGAGGCAAAACACACAGTTCTCCTTAAAAAAGGAAAAGCAAAGACAAGTGGCAGAAGGACCAACAGACAGAGTTAACTCCCTGCCAACACCCCCCAGGTCAAGAGTAAACCTCAAAGGTCATGGCCAGGGGCTGTTCTTACTATGCAAGTAGGCGGCTGCGGGCTGAGCAGGAGGGTGGTCAGCATATGGTAGACCAGAGGGACGTGGATGTTAGTGACCCTGTCAGCTTCCACGGTGCCCTAGCAGGGC
>CAJQZJ010000247.1:3679305-3716838 GCA_907164525.1 Lophiomys imhausi | reverse complement strand
CCTAGCAGGGCTCTCTGACGGGCAGCGCAGCGGAGGGACCGTGGATGGTAGTAACCCTGTCAGCTTCCATGGTGCCCTAGCAGGGCTCTCTGACGGGCAGCACAGCGGTGGCGCGAGCAGGCCCACCCAGGGAAGTAGAGCAGCACAGGAGAGACCTCACGGCCCTACTGTAGGAGGACCAGTCAGCCTCAATCCCACCCTCAAGGGCAGACAGCTAAGCTCTGTCAGGGCTGAACTGAATGCATCCATCCCTGTGCTCAACACTCACTGTAAGAATGGCAGTTCTTGTCCAGAACGAAAAGTGTTAGCACAGAGAAAGCACTCCCTGTATGGAGCAGGGCCAGACCTCTGCGCTGACTCCAGCAAAGGACACTCATTAAGCCTGATTTGTACATCAGCAATGTTCTAATTTTTTAAAAAAGGAGGTTTTGAAAGATTTCTTTTTTTTTTTTTTTTTTTTTCGAGACAGGGTTTCTCTGTGTAACCCTGGCTATCCTGGACTCACTTTGTAGACCAGGCGAAAGACTTCTTAACTAAACCGATGGCACCAGCATCATGTATGTTAGTGATGTGAACCCTCTTCTTTGTGACTACACTCTCAAAAAGTCATTTGCAGATGCTTCCCTGGGATTTGGTTTAGCTAGATGTGCTGGGCAGTGTGCAAGCTGGAGTAGCTGTGGGGACTGATGGGGACACATGGCGTTACCTGGGCAGGAGCAGGCGTGTTTCCTCTCAAGGCTGCACACCACTGGTGTATTTTCTCCTCTCAGCCTAGTGAGCCTGCCAGACTGATTCTTGCCCTGGACTTACATTTGGGCCCTCGAGAACAGCGAGAGCTGTAACTCACAGTGGCTGCACCAAGGGCTTCTGTTTCCATTCTTTAGAAATGCCAACTACAGCATTTGTGGGGAAAGAGCTGAGAATGTGGTTAGACTAGAACTCGGTGTTCTGATATAGGCAATCCCAGCACTTCGGGGGCTGAGGTAAGAGGACTGGCTCAAGTCTGAGGCCAGCCTGAGTGCCTCAGTGCAAAGGCTACAGAGTGAGACCCTGTCTGAACGACAGCAACAGAAACTTAGACATTTAAATGTTAAGTTCAATCTCATCTTTTTCAAGCCAGTAAGTTCGAGTAAAACAATTTAAACTTTAAAAAGAGGGGAGGAGGAGCAAACCTATGAAATTACATGAGAAAGCCATAGATTTCCAACATACCTCTCCTGAAACCGGACACCTCTCTGAGTGTTCCCGTCTCTGAAGCAAACCAGTCAGTTTTCCTTTTAACCCGTGCTGTGGTATGAAGGCACAACTACTCACTACTAGGAAATGAAAAAGCAAATTCAAAAGCCAGTGCCCTCAGGAAGCAGGACCTCATCCAGGCCAGAGAATGCTGCAAGGTCTCCAGCAGCTCAGACCTTGAGAGCTTTAGAGGGACTGTATGTAGCACTGAGAACACCCAGTGTCCCTCCCATCCTTCCAGGTCCTTAACCACCGACTCTGACTGCTTTGCTTGCTTGCTTGACACAGGGTTTCTCTGTGTAGCCTTGGCTGTCCTGGACTCACTCTGTAGACCAGGCTGACTCTGATTCTAAATGCCCTCTGTGGGCTTGTAAGAAAGGCCTATGCTGACCACCTCTGAAGGGCCCGGGATCTGGATGGTAACTCAGGTCTTGCACACATAAACAAGATCAGCAACATACGCAGTGCAGGACAATGGGACAGAGAGCCGCCCAGGCAGACTGCAAATCCAGGGTGGGAGGGGAAGTGTGAGGCAGACAGGGGCCACCTTTCCTCTGGGGCCCACTCTTCCCTGTTTCTTCTAGTCTCCCTCGTGACTACTCTGTTGTTTTTTTAAAAAAACTAAAATATCTCAGTTATTTGATTTTACCCATGATGACTCAGGAGGTAGAAACTGGGATGAAAACCTGCTATCTGAGAGGCAGAGAAAGCACCCAGCTGATCTTCCCATTCAGTTGAAAACTTTAGAGGAAAAAGCCCAGAGCTAAAAAGCTCCTTCTCCCAGATGTCTTAAATACCCTTCAGCTCAATGGCCCTCCTTTTCGTTTAATCCCTGTCAGCTGGTTTCTTGCTTTGCCTCTTGACCTAGTGTTAACTTTAATCCAGTGTACAGAAAGGTCTTGGCTTCAAGTGTGTGCTAGGGCAGATCCACATCACAAGTACTTGTTTACAGTACACAGAAAGCTCTAGGGTGAAAGGCTGAACCAGCTCACGAATAGAGACAGGTTTTTAGAGTTTATAATCTTGGGGCTCACAATGACCAAACATTCTGCCAAACTACTACAGGGCTTCAAAAACTGTCATGGGTTTCCCACCTGTCCACTCTCACAGCTCTCCGTTCTTTCCTGAAGAACATTTATTTCACTTGTGATAATCGCACTAGACTGAACTTGTTCAACACCAGTCTCTCCTGTTAGCTGTTTAAGTGCCTCAAAGTGGGTGGTTTTATTTTGTTGTTAACACCGCAGGCAATGCGCCTACAGCCTCAGACATGCCAGGCAAACACTGTACCACTGAACTGTAGACCCAGCCCATTGACAGCATCTAGGCCTCATCTAACTGCAGCCCAGGCAGGCCTTGATTTTGTGATCTTCTTGCCTCAAGCCTCCTGAGTAGCTGAAATTACCGGCCTGGGGCCACAAGGCCCAGCGAAAGCTGTCTTTATTATGGTCACATTTTCATTTTGCATGACCAACTCTTAAGACAATGCAAGGCAGGCAGCAGGCTTTCAGTAACTGTGGGGAACTGGGACTGGGAGACAGCTCACTGGGTTTGAAGCACAAGCCTGAGACCTTGAGTCCAGGCCCCCAAGTGGCCATATTAAAGGCCAGGCGCCATGGCATTTCTCAGGCAACTTTTCATTTGATAGGACGGACAAAGACTGAGAAAGCCTTGGTGTTATAGGTGTCCCGAGCCAGATCCTAGAGGGTACCCGAGACCCATGTGCCTATAACCCTTCCACCCATTTGTCATTTACCAAGGTTTCCTTCTGACACCTCTCCCCCTTCCTCTCCATTCTCCCCTCTTCCTGGATTGCCTGGACAGGCACAGCCTCTGGACCTGTCCAGAATCTCTCATTGTGACTGCCTCTCCATTCTCCTGACCATTTCACTTAAGAACATTTGGTGTGGCCCCTGTCACTGCCCTTCTGACATCATGTTCCCTGTTTTCTTGCACTGGTCAGTTCCCTTACTCTGCTAGTTTATAGTGTACACTGGCTCAGGATGCCTTTCTCCATTTCTTGGGCTGAAATTCACCTTTCATTAAGGTGCATGCCATGGCGCCTGGCCTTTAATATGGCCACTTGTGGGCCTGGACTCAGGGTCTCAGGCTTGTGCTTCAAACCCAGTGAGCTGTCTCCCAGTCCCAGTTCCCCACAGTTACTGAAAGCCTGCTGCCTGCCTCGCATTGTCCTAAGAGTTGGTCATGCAAAATGAAAATGTGATCATAATAAAGACAGCTTTCGCTGGGCCTTGTGGCCCCAGGCCGGTAATTTCAGCTACTCAGGAGGCTGAGGCAAGAAGATCACAAATTCAAGGCCTGCCTGGGCTGCAGAGTGAGTTGAAGCCCATATGCTGTCAATGGGATGGGTTTACAGTTCAGTGGTACAGCAGGCCAAGCTTACCATTAGGGAGAACAGCCAGAGCCACTGGTACGCGGTGGGACACAAGGGAGACCTGTGTTGATTGTGCCAAAAATGACAGACAGCACAGGAAGAGGTTCCCATTGTATTTCCTGGGCAGCAGTCACAGAGGAAGAGTTAAAAGACTACCAAACAGAAGGCTGTGGATATAGGTCAGTGATGGAACTGGTTGGGGTGTGTATGTGTGGGGGGGTCCTGTGCTCAATGCCCCAGAACAAAAGGAAGGAAGGAAAACAAAAAAAAAAAAAAAACAACAACAACAAAAGAGCACTATGCATTTCCACAGCAGAATAACTTTCACTGTAGCCTCTGACAGGAACAGCACCCTGGGGAGTGTCACTTGGCCATCATGGACTGAGCTCCCTGACAGATTGGTCTCTCAATTTCTGAGGAAATTAAGTGGGAGACACATGCAACTCTGGGATAAAGTAGGATAAGGTGAAACCTCCTCATTGTACATGATGCAGCATGGATCGCACACATGCTCTTCTGCCTGCCTTTTTGGCCCAGCAGAGAAGAGCAGGGCAGAGCAGCTGGAAAACAAAGAGAAGAGAGGGAGAAGCAGAGATTTCAGCAGAAAATGAGGAGGACTTCCCTGATGATCTCACAGAAGTAAAGATGGGTGATGGAAGGGAACAAGGAGTTTCCAAGCTAACGCTGGCAGGCACTTTAGAGAACACAGTGAGTCTGCTCAGGAGGGCCCGGGCTATCTGAACCTGAGAAAATTTGACATAAATCACTACTTCACTCTGAAAATCCCAAAACAAACAAATGAAAACAAAGCAAACAGTCTGGGACAGGAGCAAAATGCAGCTGTGCTAGGCCTCATGGGGACTGGGATTAAGCTGCCTCACAGGAGACACTCTCTGGAGTTTCTTCCCCTTCATGAGGGTTTGGCTTTGGGGTAAGGTTGGTGAGGTAGCTCGCTGGTGCCACTGAGCCTGAGACCTGAGTTCCATCTCCAGAACCCACACAGGGGAAGGAGACACCTGACTCCCACAACTTGTCCTCTGGCTTCTGTATGTGCAAATATAGAATACACAGTATTTCATAAATACTGTGAAATATGCACACATCCTCAAAAAATGTAATATTTAAGAGTGTTCTGATAACTGAAACAAAAGGAATTGAAAAATAAAAATCGAGCTCGCCTAACTTCTAAAATCAATCGTATTAAAGGCACCGCTTCCTCCGCTGGTCAACGTCGAGGCCTTAGGCCAGCTCTGTCAGCTCCCAAACTCTCCCAAACTCTTGTGTTCACCTCTTGAAAACAAAACTGAACTGTAGACTAGACCAGATCACTGCTACCAACAAACAGAGTTCACCAACAAAAGAGAAATTTCACAAGAAACCAAGGCTGAAACCTGAAAAACAAAGTCATGAGGTTCAGTGGACACACAACGCTGTTTTTGGAAAACATTGCACAGGGAAGACCTTTTTAACCAAAGACACAAATCCAGGCCACTGAGGAAAAGATAACTGTATCAAGATGTTCATCTCTGGGGCTAGAGAGAGGGCCCAGTAGTTAAGACACTTGCTGTTCAGGCGGCTTAAACCACTTGTAACTCCATCCCCCAGGGAATCTGATGTCCTCCTTCTGGCCTCTGCAGGCACCTGCATTCACATGAACACACCACTTCATATGCGTGTAATTAAAATAAAATCTTAAAACTTGCTGGGTGGTGGCAGCAGCTGCGCAGGCCTTTAATCCCAGTGCTCTGGAGGCAGAGGCAGGCAGATCTTGGAGTTCAAGGCCAGCCTGGTCTACAGGGTGAGTTGCAGGACAGCCAGGGCTACACAGAGAAACCCTGTCTTGAAAAAGCAACAATAAAAACAAAACAAAAAAAAAACCTTAAAAATGTTTCTGCATGTTTAAAAAAAAAAAAAGAATATGGGTGTGGACAAAGAGCTCAGTAGCTCAGCAATGAAGCATTTCCCAGCATGCACAAGGTTGTAGGCACCATTTCCAGCATCAGAAACAAACCCAAAAAGCAGCTGGCATCATTTGTGAAGGACCAATCCCTTTAGGCACACAAAACTTCTACAAATCAATAAGAAAGAGGTACTTCATCAGCCAAGAAAAGCAAAAGGACTTCGCAAACAACTGTTTCTTGTTTTCATCTTTTGTTTTTGAGAAAGAGTCCCAGGCAGCACAGGGTAGCCTGGACTTACTTTGTCACTGACGATGACTTTGAACCTCTCATTTTCATGCTCCTATCTCCAAGGTGTTGAGATTCATGTTACATCATGGCTGGGTGAAATCTCTGCTGCTGTTGTTTTTAAATAAATGGAAAAACTGCCAACCTCATTCATGTCTGTAATTCTGTAATTCCAGCACAGAAGAGACTGAGAAAGAGAAATTTTTTGTTTATTTTTGAGACAGAGTTTCTCTGTGTAGCCCTGGCTGTCCTGGACTCACTCTGTACACCAGGCTGACCTTGAACTCACAGAGATCCACCTGCCTCTGCACCTCCCAAGTGCTGGGATTAAAGGTCTGCGTCACCATGCCTGGAGGAGAAAGAAATTTTTAGTTCAAAGACAGACTACATATTTGTCTTAAAAAAAAAAAAAAAAGCCGGGCGGTGGTGGCGCACGCCTTTAATCCCAGCGCTTGGGAGGCAGAGGCAGGCGGATCTTTGTGAGTTCGAGGCCAGCCTGGTCTACAAAGTGAGTCCAGGACAGCCAAGGATACACAGAGAAATCCTGTCTCGAAAAACCAAAAAAAAAAAAAAAAGATAACATGGCCAATCTGCTAACTAAAGTGCGGAAGGAAACAGGCTGACTGCAGTGTGTCAGTGCAGAAAACAGTTTTCTCTATGTATTGAGTGGGAGAGCAAGTTTAACACAAACTCAGTCATTCAAATTCAGCTCCTGGAAACAAATGCACAAGGATGCTCCGCTGCAGCAGTGCTGTTAGTCAGTGAGAGCTTCATACCAAGTCCATCAGCGAGAAACCTCTGAAGTGGTCAGCAGAGTGTGTGTGCCACAGGACCCTAGGGTGAAGCTCTGCATGTTTTTAGTTAGAATCATCAAAACTTATTACCAAATGAAGGAAGATTCACAACAGTACATGCACATCGGCATCACCACTTTTTATCTTAAAGAGAAAAATGTTTACCATGTTGGAAATGCTGCGTGGATGTGTGCAGAATATTCCGGGAAGGATATTCATGACTTGGGAGAGGGACTGGGATGGGAGAAGGCAGGGAGACTTCTCACTCCATTTTCCTCTCAGTGCTTCTGAGTTTGCAGCCACATGGGCAGTGCTGTACTTCATACTTGTAATCTTAGCGACCCAGGAGACTGAGGAAGGAGGGTCGAGCATCCAGGGTCAACCTGGGTGACAGCAAGGCCCAGTACAGTGGAAAAAAGACATTTCTTTCTGGCCACTGGGAGGCATTAAAAAAAAAATCCCCTAGGCCAGATGTATTGGCGCACGCCTTTAATCCCAGCACTCGGGAGGCAGAGGCAGGCAGATCACTGTGAGTTCGAGGCCAGCCTGGTCAACAAAGTGGGTCCAGGACAGCCAGAGCTGCTACACAGGGAAACCCTGTCTCAAAAAACAAACAAACCCATTTTCTGCTTTGGCTTTGTTTACATTTCCGCACCGTCGGGCAGGAAGCTAGTTAAGACACAAACTCCCCCCAGAGACACTGAAACAGCCATGAGACTCGGCTTGGGCAGTTCTACCCTGAATTGCAAAGTGAAGATGTGAGGCACGCCTCACCCACGGCCACTGAATTTCAGAGTTCTCTACTGTCCAGTGGGCAGGGCTGGTGACTGAAGAGAAACTTCTCCATGATATTGTTTCGGTGCCAGCATGGAAACAACTTCCTAGCAAGGACTCCAGGATCTTGTTGCTGCCCAAAGACACAAGGCCTCACTGGGCTGGAGCAGGTCCTGCTGAAACCAAGGCCTCCTAAAGCAGAAAGGAGGTGGATGCAGGATGCATCCCTGTAACCCTCAACCCAGGAAGACCACCAAGAGTTCCAAGACCAGTTGAGCTACGAGTGACACCCTGGGACCTAACACACTTCCCCCATCTTCCCTCCCCCAAAACCCAAGATAAATAAGAAAATGATAAAGAACAAGAACATTTGTACAAAACACACATTTGTGTTTACAATGGCTTCTTGGCTGTTTAAATTAGGACAGCCGGGAACAGATTGCCAGACAAACTGTCATTTGCTAGCCCCTCCCGAGCTCAGGCAGTTTCCCACTTGTCCAGACAGACCATCAGACTGCCTGCAGCTATGGACAGGCAGGCCCTGTGGTGCTGGACACTGAGGCATTGGAGCTTGTGAGACACAGAAGAAGACCCACTTAGTGCCTGGAGGCTCAGCCTTCCTTCTTACCCACTCACCTGCTGGGTAGAAAGGGAACATCATTGGGAAAGGCAGCAAAAACACAACACTAGAGGAACCCTGAGTTGGAAGGGCAACCTGCTAGAAGTATGGAGCTGAAACTTGGGACTGTACCAGACCCCTGGGCAAGAAAAAGCTCTGTGCTGCTTAAGAGCTAGATTCCCAAGGAAGCCAAAATGAGCTCCTTGAATTGCTTTCCTGGAATTGCATAAAATAAAAGGCTTTCCCCCTCACTATCTGGCTAGGTAACTACTTACCTGCCTGTCAACCACACAGCACCAATACAACTTGTCTAAGGACACCTCTTCTGCCTTCATCTCTGGTCCCTGAGAAACTCCTATATATTGACCTATGACCACCACCCAGGGCAGGGCTCCCTTTACACCTGACCCACCACTGGCTCCTCTCACTGAATCTCTAATTTTGAACCCCCTTCCCTTGTCTTAGAACCCTGGAATTTAGGTTTCATCTCACTGATCATGTGATGCGTCCATGGGCACTTCCTTCATAACATAAAGATGCTGCCTGCAGTCTGCCCCTCCACCAGAACTCACCCAGGGCTCCCACTCAGTATAATAGAATCTAAGGAAGCTTTGGGAATTCAGGTTTCATTATAGTCCCAAAACTTAGAAATATGATGTGTGAGTGTTTAAAAGGCACCAACGTAATCTAAGAGAAAAACAATAAACCAAACCAAACAAATGGGAGAAGAGGCGAGAAAAGATGGCCAACAACTGCACAGAGAGAACAGAAAACAAAGCTAGGGTACAGGCCTTCTCTGTGATGGTGTAAGTGGAGCATGGGATCCGAAGTGTCTCTTACAGCAGGGATGCACAGGAAGTACGAACAGGATGAACAAGAAACAATGCTGTTGGTTTCCTTCTCCTGCCATGCACAAGCTAGCTTTTGTCCCAACCTCAAAAGCGCCCCTCACTCAGCTAGCCAACTTGACCCTGCAGACCTCTCAAGACTTACCACCAAGCACACTATGAAACCTGCATATTTACCCTTTTCTTTCTCTTTCCCACCTAGCTCGTAGAGTACCATGCCATGAGAGCACGAGGCTACATCTTTTGGAGCAACGCTGTCTTCTAGCATCTACAGCAGTGCCAGGAACAGCAGGCTCTCAATAAACCAGCTTGATGAGTGACTGCGATGAAAAAGATAAACAGAATGAGAAGACTCCTCCTGTGTCTCAGATGCAACTGTTTAGAATTGTCTAAGGCAAATCACCACTGCCCAAACCATACAAAACCTTTCTGTCCATAGCCTGTGGGTGCTATGACTACCAGGGTCAGGGTGTAAAAAAAGTCCTAAAAAGTGAAAGCTGAACTTGATGACTGATGTACCTCTCTAATCCTACTGTTGTAATCTGAGGCCAGTCTGGGCTATATAGTAAGACCCTAATGTACTATGGTCTTTTTTTTGGTATGTAGACTGTCCCCCCAAAAAGTGAGATAAAGTGTTTTGGTGACACGTGGCTCTGGCCTATAGATCACAGTTTTGTCATCTACCCGCTAACTTTCATGTATCCCCAGAGCTTCTGATTTAAAAAAGAAAATGTCGGGGGGCTAGAAAGATGGCTCAGAGGTTAAGAGTGCTGACTGCTTTTCCAGAAGAACTGGGGGACCTGCATTCAATTCTTAGTTCCTGTGTGGGGGTTCACAAACTAACTCCAATTCCAGGGACCTAATGACGTTTTTAGGCCTCCATGGACATGAGGCATGCGTGTGGTACACAGGCAAACATGCAGACCAACATCCATAGACATAAACATCCGAACAACATATGGTGCCTCACACCTTTAACCCCAGTACTTGGAGGCAGGGGCAGGCAGATTTTGGTGAGTTTGATGCTACCTTGGTAATTGAGTTCTAGGACAACCAGAGCTACATCATAGTGAGGTGTATACTTCAGTGCTCATGCTTGTACATGAATCACACACACGCACACGCACTCACATGGCTGACAGACTCACCAGCACCACAGAATCTCTACCCTGCTGTGTGTGCTGTACCCAATGGTGCCCACTGGGCCCTCTCTTGCTACAAGGGAGTAGGACGACGTCATTTATAAAGGATGGACAGGCTGTGCAGGAGGCGGTGTGGGAGACCATAAGAGTATGTCTCTGAAGAATGCAAACAGGGGAAGGCATTGCTACAGATGCTAGAAAGAGAAAGCAGAAGAAAAGCCCTTATGATAGAATAAGGAATGAGAAAGAAAGAGGCAAAAAAAGCCGAGCACAGACGACAACCTGGATACAGGACATGAAAGGGAACAGAGAGGGAAGGCACAGGGGAGGGCAGGAGGGAAGCAGGGTTGGGGGCAACAAGGCAGACAGGAAAGAGGAGAAGCCTACAACTCGAAGAAGCAAGCCCAAACTTCAAGGATGGGGTTGTAGTGAGGGGGCACCTTCCAAGCCAGTTGCCCACCTCCCTGCTCCCCCAGCATGCTGTCTTAGTAGTCCAGGAAGGCCAGTGGGAGGTTGTCTATCCATGGTCAGCTGAGCCAGGACTTACGAGGGCTTTGTGGAAGTGTGGAGGTAGGTGTGTAGGCATCTGTCATCTGGCTAACAGGAGTTCCTAGATCTGACACACACACCAAACACAGAGCTGCCTGGAAACAAGCAGTGGGAATGAAACCCACAAACCTAAAACCAATGGACACTGAGAAGGTAAAGCTGTGACTCCAGTCAGTGCGAGGAAGCAACTTAAATAGACATTCCAGGCCCCAAGCTGTCCCCAGAGGTGGGAGTGTCACATTCCTGTTTAGAGTGGAAAGGCTTGCCCAGGACAAGGCACGCCAGTTTACATACCAAGGAACAATGCAGACTGCAGACCTGTGGCAAGCTTAGGTTACCTGTGGAAGCACAGACCTCCTTGTGTGCACCCACGCTGTCTCAAGGGCTAAGGCGACCAAAGCCTCTGTGGAGCTACATGGATCAGCTCCCCTCTTGATGACATCATGCAAGTTCTAGGGCAGAGCTGTAGAGGGGGAGCTCAGGGCTTGGCCTGGAAGGGTGTTCTTCCTGTCACCACTTCACCTCTCGAGAAGGGACTTGGGCTGAGGGTCCCTCGGCCATCGCTTCAGACTAGAGCATGGTGTTCCCCAGATGGACATTCCTCAGCAGAAGCCATTCTGAGTACGCACACAGGGCACATTCCTGTTCTCCACCATCTCCCACTTGTTTAATATTTATGAAAGCTGATTACAAATCACAAATTTATCACTACAGCCTTCAGCCAAGTGTTTCCTGGCTCAGAAGTCTATGCTAAGTAGACAAGCAACCTTCTGTGGGTTTCTCTTTCATAATCTTCAATCTCATTCAAAAGTGGCCATGTGGGGAACCTAGCTGACCTCACAGACTTTTATATTTCGAAACACAACCTGACCAGGCAGCTATTCTTGTTCTTGCAGTCAGCCTCCACATCTGAGAGGTCCACACTGAAGGTTCAACCAACTACATAGGGAAAACTTACGCAAAATAAAAGTTGACGCTTAGCCAGGCATGGTGGCACACACCTTTAATTCTAATACTTGAGAGGCAGAGGCCAGCAGATCTCTGTGAGTTCGAGGCCAGCCTGGTCTACAGAGTGAATTCCAAGACAGTCAGGGTTACACAGAGAAACCCTGTCTTAAAAAAACAAAAACCAAACAAAGTTGACACCTATATTCTACATGTACAGTTTGTTCCCATTGTCTACATTAGAGTCAGACAACTTCACTAGACACCCTAAGGGGTCCAGAGATGATGCGAAGCATGCAGGAGTATGTGAATAGGGTTGGTGAACAGACCCTGTGGTGTACAGGAATTTAATCTTGGCATTAATCACTGCTGCTGCTGCATGTATGACGGTGTGTAAGAGACAGGCTAGGAGTTTGAGGAGACTGAAATGTAAGAGCACACCAACAAAACTGCCACCTTGGCAGGATAGAGCACTGGAGCCTCTCCTATGGCTGGAAGTGGGAAAAGCTTTGAGTTCTGATTCCTGACCCTGGCATCCTGAACACTCGAGCATCATAGACAAAGGTGAGTTTTCTAGAACTATGCTCTCCGTTCCAGCATGAAGCCATCCAAACATGCTTAGGGGTGATACAAATAACGTCCCACTTGAGAAAGACATGTTTCACTGAAGAGACTCAATAATATTATTACTATTATTGACAATATTGCTGGGCACAGTGGAACACAACTGCAATCCCAGGCCATCACAGACTGAGGCAGGAGGACTGCTGTGAGTTCAAGGCCATCATAGGCTACGAGATGTTCAAATAAAACAAACCTGCATCCATCCATTCATCCATTTTTTTGATTTTTTGAGACAGGTTTTTTTCTATGTAACAGAGCTCCAGCTGTCCTGGACTCCCTTTGTAGACCAGGCTTGCCTCTGCCTCCCGAGTGCTGGAATTAAAAGTGTGCACTGCCATGCCTGGCTCAAATCAGCAATTATTATTATTATTATTATTATTATTTTATTATTTTTTTTTTTTTAGTTTTTTCGAGACAGGGTTTCTCTGTGTATACTTGGCTGCCCTGGACTCACTTTGTAGACCAGGCTGGCCTTGAACTCACAGAGATCCGCCTGCCTGTGCCTCCTGAGTGCTGGGATTAAAGGCATGTGCCACCATGCCCAGCTAAATCAGCAATTATTTATGCAAACAGTGTCATTATTAAGCTTCTCAGTGGAAGAGAGGCTGCAGGGACAAGTCACAATGGGAAGCCCATCCTGCAGGATAAAGGAGGGATGTAGTGGAGGTTTGGATTTCTTTGGAAAAACAGCTATGTAAGGACTTCTGAAATATATACTCTTAAAGGGCATATGAAATCAGCTAAAGATTTGCTTAGTCAGGAAACCTGGCAGCACACATGGTCCTCTCCTCATCAACAGGTGTACCTCGGGAGGAGGGGATCAGGCTGACCAATGAGAAAACAGCCTGATGAATAATTAAGAGACACCATATTCAAAACTCAAGAGAGGGCTTTTTGCTTGGCATTGCTTCTTCTTTTTTTTTTTTTAAAGATTTATTTTATTTATTTTATGCATATGTGTGTTCTATCTGCATGTACACCTGCATTCCAGAAGAGGACACCAGATCACATTGTGGATGGTTGTGAGCCATCATGTGGTTGCTGGGAATTGAACTCAGGACCTCTGGAAGAGCACTAGGCAGTGCTCTTAACCGCTGAGCCATCTCTCCAGCCCCCTTGGCATTGCTTCTTAAGGCTGCCTCACTTCACAAGACTCTAACTGCTGAGACTTTTTGAAGATTTCAGTCTTGGTAGGTGGAGCCCAGATTGGGCTAAGGAGAGGTGAAGCCTCATTTTGGAGCTGTAAGCTGCAGCTCTGAGAGACTCAGAGAGCAGCAACTAGCAGTCCCTTGGGGGTTTGGAGGGGCCTATAGATGGCAGAGGCAGAGACCCCAGCTGGGGTGTACCAACAGCTGCTGCTGAGGCCACGGAAACAGAGCCTTGCCAAAGGGCGTTGCTGAAAAACCCGAGACTACCCAGAGACCTCCAGTGCCTAGTGGGCATTCACCAACTACCAGTGTTGAAGCCTCACAGACTGAAAAGGCCCGACCCCAAGCGGAGGTGCACTAGAGGCCTGTGACTAGACCAGTGGATGGTGGTGATGAGATTGTGGCCCTGGTGGGACCACTCCCAAGGTGGCAAGCTCCAGCTGGCAAAAGAGGTGTGGCACAGGACTTGCCCAGAGACAGTTCATAAGAACTGAGTGGGCTGAGGAGAGCCTCAGAAGGCTGGCCACGCTGGCCAGTGGCGCTAGGAACCAGATGGATGGAAGAGGCCCACCACAAGCAGAAGTGAGGCTGCCACAGGAACACCAGAGCCAGGGGACCACTGAGCAACTGATGAAGTGTTCCTGCAGACAGAATGCTGACCAGTTGCCCCTAAGGACCTCTTGATTTGGGTACCCTATCTAATGTGTTAGTGTGGGTTGGTGGTAGGTGTTTATAGATATTAATAGTGATAACTTATGCCTACAGAGGGACTGGAACCCAGACAGAACTACTGCTGGAAAAAGGCAATGGAATGGTAGCTTTTAATAGCAGGACGCACACAGCCTAGATCTCTCTGAGCCTGTCAATGTAGAGCAAAGAACATGTCAACAAAGGCTGAGGGAACGGAATGGACTTGAAAGGTAGGAGGAACATGATTCGTACAGCATCTAGGAAGACCAGCAATGCCCCGTGCAGCCATACAACACAGCATGGAGCCTTCAGACCCAAGGGCATTGAGACAGCCTGATGGCAGAGCATTTGGCTAGCATTACGGGGTCCTGGGGTATTCTTCACAACATACATACAAGGGCAGGGGATGATACTGAGCTCCAGCTCCAAATCCTACTTGTCATGGAAAGGTATCTACAACGTGTGGCTATTAGGTGGGAAAAGTTAAGTTATAAATCAGTAAACATGCAAACCAGATTTGGCTATGTAACAAATATTCATATAGATTACCTATGCGGGAGGTACATGTGGTTTTCCCCTCTCCTTGATACCAGAAGCTTTTCACACACAACTTCTCAGTTTGCCTCCAGTGAGCCAGAGGGGTCAAGAGCACACTCTGACTTGACTGAACAACTCCGAAAACATCCCCTGGAGTTTGGCATCCGATGCCCTCTTAGGCAGAGCTCTTCAGTAAGCAAACTCCATTACTTCTTGGTTAGCAAGACTCTAAGAGGACACCAGGCCAGCACCCAGAAGTCACCTTTCCGGGGGCAGTGACCCCCGAACCTGTGAGCTGAGCATGCTCCCAGCTACAGCAGCTCGGCCATCGATCAAGCAGCCCTGCTGGCCTGCTGGTGAATAAGATGCATGAGGTAAACCCTAGGGCTGAGTTCTCCCCCACTTCTTCTCTCGGAAGGGAAAGCTCACTAGCTTCTCGAAGATAAACAGGGTGTCTGGTGGCTATTCCAGACCGCTGTACATCCTCACTGTCCGTGGCGGGGAAGAGCCACGTGGGAAGACAGTGACATGACAGGTTGAACCCTGCAGCTTTCCAGTCACTTGGTCAGCACCTGAGGATTGCCCACCATCACTTCTGTCTTTCCTAAGGTCCAAAGACAGTCTAAGTTTAGTTCTTCTCCAAAGCTCCAGGCAAGTGACAATACTAGAATCTGTCATGTCTACCTCTGGGCAAGGCAGGAACTGTGCTACATTGACACATGTCCCTATTTGGGCCTGTTTCACAATAAGAGATAATAACCCAGAGGACGCATGAGAACATCCGTGCAACGTGGAGGAGACGACGGCGACGGCCTTTGAGCTGGACTTGCAGCAGCCCGAAGTGTCTCTGCTGTGTCCTGCCTTTGAGAAACACCAGCCAGACTCACGCAACTCCACCTGTGCCAGTCACAGCTGCCCAGGAGGGCCTTCCTGGAGGAGATGGCCGGCCCTATCTTCTGCACTGCACATGATGGTTACAGGACTGCACAATGTGGGTCCATTCCCAGCACAGCACACACCAGTTGCACATTTCCCCCACCATGCCTCTGACTTCATAGGCGGGGCTCAAACACGTGAATTCTTTCCAGTAATGACTCAACCACATTCATACTTTCTTCAGATTAAAAATGCAGCAGTATAGCCTGGCATGGTAGTACATATCTACAATCCCAAGACTGCAAGTTTAAGGCCAGCTGGGCTACATGAGGAGACCAACCAAGCAACAAAACAAAGATGAACCAACCAACTAACCAACCTGTGGAATACAGGGGTGCTTCTGACACTTTAGACACCGGAGAAGTCCAGAGTGCAGCATGGTAACTCACACCCATGATCCCAGCACCCAAGGGCCATGGCAGACAGATTTTAAATTTGACAGCAGCCTACGCAACATAGAACCCCATCTTGAAAAAAAGTATGTGCGAATGTCTGTGTGCTTGTACATGCACCTGCAAACTGGTAACAGCACAGGAACCTCATCACATTTAAGGCAGAGAAAACCATGTATAGTAAGTGGCCGAATTCATGCAGACTGGGCACTGCCACAGTCATCCGGCTTATTCTCCAGGAGGAAATACAAGGTGAAAATACATAAGGCTGATTGGCAATGCCACACCTCAGTGAAGCGTGAATGTGCTTGCCCAGCATTATGGGCACACCTAGGAGAGGGAGCCATGAAGAATGGGTAATTCCACAACCAGCCAAGCTGCTTTCTAGCACATCGGAACAGTTCTGAAAAACTATCTCCACGCAGTCCCCAGCTCTCAGCCTCACCTTCAAGGCCTCTGTTTGGTGCCCGGGTCCACTTTCCGCCCTGTCTTCTTACCAACCCCACCCACACTTGGACACTCTAGGAACCCAATGCTCCCCTTTCCAAGCCCCAACAACAATCTGTTCATGCTGTCTCTTCATTGTGGTTCAATCTGGTTAAACCAAAGAAGTTCTTAATTCCAGTCGAATTCCACTTCTCCATGGTCTTTGGGGAAGTTCTCTTCCACAGTGTGCCTACTGTCTCCCCACTTTTCACTGCTCCTAACTATGTCTCCACCCTACTCCTTGCCTATCCTAAAGATGTTCTGAGGGACATCTACACACACACTCGGCAGAGTAATCTCCTAGGGGGTCTAAGAGCGACCTCACGCAGTGAATGCCTGACACTTCCCTGCAACAGGTCTACCAAGGTCTTGACTAAGCAATGAAACATCTTCGCACAGGGACTCTTGTGTCTTCCCAAACAGCCCTCAGCCTGGTCTTTTGTGGAGATAAGGGGCAGAAGGAGCTACCCCGCCCTGTCCCACACTGGCTTCTGTTTACATAGCTTTGCAGCAGGGATCTCATCAAGCTGGGCTGGGCATGAGGGTTACAGAATGTTCACATGCACATGGCAGCTGTACTGTCCCCTCCTGTTAGAGGTTAAATGCATACCAATCTGTCTGTTCCTAGGAGACAGACTGAGTCCACTTCAAGGGCAGCTCTGTCCCAACAAGTACCACGCAAGGAGGGAACTTTAACATTCCCAGAGTTTTTGCCAATCTTTCAGATGCATGTTCTTTTTTTTTTTTTTTTTGGTTTTTCGAGACAAGGTTTCTCTGTGTAGCCCTGGCTGTCCTGGACTCACTTTATAGACCAGGCTGGCCTCGAACTCACAAAGATCCACCTGCCTCTGCCTCCCAAGTGCTGGGATTAAAGGCATGCGCCACCACCACCCAGCTCAGATGCATGTTCTTTAGCCCAGAAAGACACTCCAAAGGTCTCTGGGAAATAGTCCGGTTATGCTGCCCAATATTCAGTAACAATGGTTAAGAAGAACTCTAGGTCTCACACTGAAATCGCTCTCTCCTCACCAGTCTTAGCTTCTTGAGCCTGCAAAGCCTCACCAAGCTGGGAATGTAAGACGGGCTGAGCGTCTGCTGGGAGAGGCTTGCTTCTGTGTCTAAGAACATGGCAAGAACAGCCATGAGGACCCAGAATAGAACAACCTCCCCTGGTACCCCTCTCAGCAGCTCTTCCCAAGCACCCCCTCCTTGGAGTGTCCACCTGCTGCCCCTGCTAAGCCTAGTTTTCCCTCTGCCTCACCAAGGATTTGCAGGCAGTGCCATGGCTCTTCTGAAGTAACTTCAGAGTGAGACAGGCAGATGGGTTCCAAATGTTTGCAAACACATGTCATTTCTAGGAACTGCCCCTCTCTCGGCTCTGCTCTGCTGGGCCTCCACTCTAGGATTAACTATTGGGGACCTGTCCTCTGGGACCTCAGCCCCCTGGAGCTTGCCACAGTCATTATCATCAGAAATCGGGCAGCCCCAGACCAGATCCTGGTCCCAGAAGCCAGCACATGGGGAGCTGGGATGGGCTAGAGCCAGGTTGGCCAGGCCTAAGTTCTCTGTGAGGTCACGGCAGACTTACCTCATCCCATTCCGAGGCAAAGGAAGGCGACTTCTCCAGCCTCTTCTTTCCGATGCTGCAGTTGGACAGAGACTCACTGCGACTCCCCATTGTGGTGTCCTCCGTTGGGGAGCAGGTCAGGAGGTCAGAGTCAGACTTAGACAAACTGCGGCTGAGTTTGAGCTCAGCTTTGGGCTTGCTGGTGGGAGGGGCTCGGCTTCTGGCCCCGCTCCTGTCTTCTTCTTCCTCAGCAGCAGCAGGGTGCAGAGGTACTATGTGAGTCAGTGTGTGCGCTCTGCTGGCCGAGGCAGTCAGGCCTGCCGGCAAGCCCACTCTCTTGCTTTGGTCCAGGACGCCAGGCTGCGGGGCTCCAGTGCCTTGCACACCCGGCTCCTCTAGCTGCATGCTGGCCTCGTGGCAGGCGTCCTGCTGGGGGGACTCAGGGTGGTTCTGGCTGGGGGCAGTAAGCAGCTGGAAAGGGTCCTGCCCCACCTCACACACTGGGGAGGAGCCGTGCAGGAGGCCTGAGAACTGCTCTGGGACCTGCCCGTCCTGCCCCTCCACAGAGTCCTGGCTCCGGCTGCTGCTGCTCCGCCTGTGGTCTTAGAGTGGACAAAGAGAAATAAAAAATTAAACGTGGCAAAACCCAACAGAGTTCTTATGCAGCACACGATGGCAGAGCAGAGTCCACAACAGAGAGGAAGAGAGAGGTTGGGCAGGCTGAGGGGAGGGAAAGGAGAGAAGAGAAGAGAGGAAGGAGGAAAACAACTTCATATTGTTCATGTTCAATTTGCCCAAAGTCAGAGCATTTATGAAATTCCAAACACTGGCCTGGTTAATGCTGTCTGGCAGCCATCCCTCTTCTTAGATCTCTGTTAACATTAACGACCAGACCTTGCTATATAAGGAGAAGAGAAGTGCTAACTACAGACAGAATGAACACACGTAAGGACAGAACGAGGGACAGCAAGCGTGCACCAGCGAGTGACTCCTGGGACTTTGGATACATTTCCATAAAGGCCATAGTGTTATTTAGAGCCACCCGCCCTCCCTTCCTCTGGCAAGCAGCTACGAGGGGAAAAGGGAGGTCATGATCACAACCTGCCACTTCTGGAATTCCTTAACTGAAAGTGCACAACAGAGCAGCGGGGGAAGTAACTGCTTCCTTTCTCCTCAGCCACTCAGATCCACATCCACCCCTCCTACCCCTTGTCCGTCCTTCCGCAGGAACAGACCCCCCCCCCCTTTTTGAGAATGTGTGCGCCTCACTCCTGCCAAGGCCTCCCAGCTGCTCTTATTTGTTTAAGTTTAACCTTAGCTGATCCACTGGAAAAGGAAACAGTCTAGTTTGTCAAGCCACGAGACAGCTGCTGCTCTCTGGAGACCTCCCTTACACTCTAGAAATCTGACACTGCTAGTTCCCGAGGCCAACTGCTACCATACTTTAAAAGCCTCTGCTCTGAAGGAGCGTAAATAATCACCCAGTCCATGTCTCACATCAGTGCCGCCCTGGGACACTGATGGGAGCTCAGTCCTTGTATGGGTTTTCACTGTGTCATCAGCAAAGGCACCACCACACTGGCAGTAGGTCACATCCCAAAGCTAATGTCTAGGCATATCGTCTCTGTAAGTGGCACCTATACTACATGCATGGAACCAAACAATTCCCTGATTCATCCAAACAGCCAAAGAACTGTGCGTGAGGGCAGAGCACCACAGAATTGAGTGTGTGGTTCCAGTGTTTTCACAGATGAGCCCCCCCTCCCCCCGTGGTCCCAGCATGGTGTGCTCTGCCCAAGGTGGTTGGGCAAACTTTCACCCAGGAGGTGCTGGCTCTGTTCCTCTCCAGCTGTGCGGCCGTGGCTGTGCTGACGGAGCATCTTGCTGAGCCTCTGAACCTAAAACAGCAGGTTGGACTGTATGATACTTAAAAACCCCTTACCTCCATGACAGTGGTGAGAGTCCCACATCTCCACCCCACCCCAGTCTTTCTCGCTCACACGCTGGCAGCTGCAAGGTCCTTCAGGAGGCCCAGTGCACAACTCAATGGGCAGGTGGGAGAAGGGGTGGAAGATGACATACACATGAGGTGCTTAAACATCCACCAGAGGCTGATGCTGGGGTCTCACGGTGCTGCTGCTGCTTCTGAGAAAGCCTCTGCGGACCAACAACCAGCTCACTCAAGGCACCACCCGGCACCACTCAGATCTAGGCAGGTCTGTGGGGGTGTGGGGGGGGATGGGACCAGGCAGCCAACTCACCCAGTGACTCTGATTACTAATCCACGGGAAGCCTGAAGTATGAGGCTCAGAGTCTCCCTACTTCACATCTGACCACTCTGGAGCTTTTACACTCTCAGCTCACTAACCCTCAACCCTACAACACAGGTCCTGAGCAGTAGACAAGGCGTGAACAACTTGAACGAGTTTTCCAGATAGAAAAAAATAGTACAGTGAGAGAGCGAGTTCCATTCAGTGTAACCGGGGCCTGAAGAAGTCATGAGTTTACAGCTCCAAGTAGCCACCATGACATCGGGTAGCCAGAGCAAAGCTGCCTGGTGATTCTGTATGTTGAGGTCACATATATTACAACAGAGATATAATAATGGAGGTTCAGGTCAGCAGTGCTTTCCTCAGAGGGGCTCATGGCAGCAGAACCTGTGACTATCCAAAGCTCCTGCGCAGGCTGCACTATCCCTGCTGATACTCAGGAAGGGGACCTGGATATAGGAACACAGCCCTTGATCCTCTGCATCAGCATCCAGGTTCTCAGTTAACCAGCTGTGGGCGGGAAGAAGCAACAGAAGGTAAACTCTGCAGCCCAGAACTGGGGACTGCCTGGCTTGCCTGACTGGTGGGGCTGACAACGGAGGCCTTCAGACGGCCACTGATTCATGCAGCCATCAGTGAAGAAAGCAAGGCAGAGCCAAGAGCGCAAATCAGAGAGATGCCAGGCAAAGAGTGGGAAGATGGAAGGAGTGGGGGCTTGTGTAGGATGAGATCTGCGGAGGGAAGAACCCCTGTAAGTCACAGGAAGTACAACTTGCAAATGGTCAGTTATATGAATTTCCCCAGGAAAGACTTCTGCAGCTGAAGAGCTCATCAGCTCATTGAGGCAAAAGAACTTTAGTATGCCTGCCTATCAGACGCTCTCCTTCCCTGTGTGTACTGAGACAGTCTTGTTAGGTAGTCCGGGCTAGCTTGTTCTGTAGTCCAGGTTGGTCTCAAACTTGACATCCTGCCACTCAGTGCTGAGACTACAACCGCAGGCTGCTATGCTGGGCTGAAATTGTGATCTCAATAATCTAGTGCATTGTCTGCCCTAAAGCTCCACCTACCTAATCATGGTGGTTTAAGTTACCTTCTCTGTTACTGGAATACAACACATGGCCAAAGCAACTAATAAAAGCAGCTGAGGGCTTGAGCTCTGAACTACAAGAACGGAGCAGAGACAGTAAACTGGAGACTGTGTGAGCTTTCAAAGCCCATGCCCACTTCCACCAACAAGCCCACACCTCCTAAGCTTCCCAAACTATGCCACCAACTGGGACCAAGTACCCAAGGCTATGGAGGACATCTCATTCAAACCACCACATGGCTCAAATCTACAATTCAACACTGGAGGACTGCTTTGAATTCAAGGCTAGATAGGCTACATAGAAAGAGTCTGTCTCAAAAAAGTAAGAAGGGAGCATGTTTAAGACATTCCTGCACAAAGTAAAGATACAAAATAACTACTCAATCCCTGGCGCCCTGCCCCAGATCTCGGGGCACACCCCAGGTGCCATGAGTTTGCTACTTTCTGCTTCTATCTCCCGAATGCTGAGGGTACATGTAAGCCACCATGCCTGGCCCTTGATGGTTCCCTTTTGTTCAGGCAGGTTAATGTATAGACTTAGGGATAAGGTATTAACAATGTGACACAGGTCACAAGAGATCCTATACACAGTATTTGATATCTTTGTGGATTATTATTCCAACTTTACAGAACTGCTGAGAGAATTAAACTGTGGACAGGAAGTTGTTTTGTTTTTGTTTTTTCCTTTTGGTCTTTCGAGACAGAATTTCTCTGTGTGTATTCCTTGGCTGTTATGGACTCTGTAGACCAGGCTGGCCTTGAAATCACAGAGATCCACCTGCCCCTGCTTCCCAAGCGCTGGGATTAAAGGTGTGCGTCACCACACCTGGCTGACAGGAAGTGTTAAGATCCATGCCTGGGACAGACCAAGCTCGAAGTGTCTCTGTGCCGCTACAGCCCCACTGAGACACACTGCTCATAGGTGAGACCAGCCACCTTTGTCCCTCACAAAGATCAGCAAAGACACCACACATGAAACAACTCAAAAGACGAAAAGCCCTTCTGAGCATGTATTATCTTCATCGTCCTCAGCTCTCTCGATAACTGAGGAAACAAGCAGAGATGTAGAAAGGCTAAAGCCTGCAACTTGGATGCAACATCAAGTGGCACCATTACCAGCCTTTACCTGAATCCGTATTTTTTAATTATTAAACACTTATTTATTAATAATTATATTCACTTATAATAAATACTTACTTAACTACTATTCCTATAAATTCCTACAAACCCTATGAATGCCTACAACCCCTAAGACCTAACTACTAAACCTACTGATAACTATTACAACTATTTTCATAACCTTTTAGAAGGATACAGTCTCTGGGGCAGGTCCTCAGTCGTCAGGAACAGTCTCTGGGGTAGACAGACCCTTTAATGCACTTAGCAGTCTTTCTTCTGGAATATCTCAGACATAGATTTCGTCAGGGTAAATTGGCTATGGCGGTTTCACCTTAAATAAGGCTTGAGGCTTTCTTCTCTCTGGGAGACCTCAGCCGTCTGTAGGCCAACTTATTTCCTTTGTAGCAGCAACTCTGCCGCTCTGCCCCAGTCTTTAAAGCTGGCCACAGTTCCGTTCAGGCCGCCGTTTGGACAGGTCAAACCCCTCTAGGCAAAAGCTGAGCCACATGGTTTAGTCCGTGGCCTTTTGCTGTCTTGCTGAGGCTTTCTCTGTTCACCAGCTTCTTTCTGCCTCAGGGAGATCTGGCCATCAATCCACCAGCACTTTTTCCATCAGAGGATATAAGCTACTCATTGTCCTTTTTAGCGTGAGGACTTGCTAGCATCGGAGCTCTTTAGCATGGAGCCCCTAGCACGCCTTCTGGGCTCATCCACTTGTCCTTAATTAGGATCTCTCCCTTGTTCCACCTGCTTCAGTTTAATTTGGGCTCTGCCCACTTAGCAGTTGAAAACAATGCCAGGTCATAAAGTCTTTCCTTGATTCACCTGGCTTCAACCTTGTTTTTCAGTCCACAGAGACTCCCCTTGTTTCATTCACGTGACTTTATCCATAAGCTGATAAGCTAATTGCTCACAGCGAAGTTGATCTTCATGCCCCGATTAAGAGACTGTATCAGAAACCTAGATATTCACTAAATCTAATTTATATTAACCTAACTGCCTACGCTTTCCTGGATCAGGCCCCTCTTGTTGGGAAATCTTCCTGAACTGGCCCTGTCTATCCCCTTGGCTGTTGGCCAGTTCCAACGTTGGGTATCCGTAGCCATTTGCTTTCTCTTCTGCAGCTGCTCCAATGTTGAACCTGTTTGACTCTCAACAACGACCAACACATTCTTCCATAGATTCATCTCACCCTTCAGCTCTCCCAGATTCCCCCTGCTCACCCCTGCTGGCTCCAAAGGCTTCCCTTTGGGAAGCTCTACTCTGTGTCCATGGCACCTTAGAATTCCCAACAACCACGAAGAACTGGCATCCCTTCTTTGCACAAACACTGAAGCTTCAAGAAGGCAAATGACTCCAAAGGTCACGGCCAAAAGGGAGTGAACAAGAGTTCAAATACAAGCCTGTGCCCCTGACCTGGCCATCTTATCTCTTTCTTCCTCTTTTCTGAAAACTCTGATGTCACCACCACAGCGACTGTTTCTTCTGTTCTTTCAAACCATCATCTTCACCCACAGCAGCGTCTGGAGGACATGACACAGTCTCCTGAGAAGACTGCAGCACAGATGCTGTAACTGCTCTATTCTGTCACCATGACAAAATCCAGGGAATCTCATTTCTTCCCATTTGTCTCAGAGAAGCACGTGCCCCATTAGGATTTGCCAATGACTTTTTCTAGTCTTCATCCTCTAGCCGGTGTCATGGGATGCTGTGCCTGGGCCCACTCTCCTCTGCTTCCCTGACCTGGGATTTCTAGTCACCTGGGATAAAGGTTGCTTTAGGTAGCTTTACTCTGTTGTCCAGGCTGATATGAAACTTGTGACCCTCTTGTCCTGGCTCCCCATGCCCAACTTTTAAGGCTGGTCTTTTTCAAATTTGCCACCTACTCAACATGGCTACAGTCAACTTTTGTGGACTGTCTACAAACAATGCCTTCTTCCCATGCTAATGCCTTGAAAATGCATTGTCACCTGGGCTGTGACAAACAGGAAGCAACACCCCCCCCCCCCAAACAAACTTCCACCTGTGCTCCTTTCTGCAGAGATCATTCAGCTCCCTGAATCTTCCTCGGTCTTCCCTCTCGGGCTCAGCTTCTAACCTTAGCATCTCTCCTAACAAGCAGCGCCATGTTTCTCTGGGTGTTATGGGCACATCCACACAGATGCTCTCCTAGAACCCTGAACACTCAACTTAGATTTAGCATCTTCCCTCAGCCATGGACCTCCTAATTCCCCATTTTTACTGGTCACATAATACTTTCTCAGCTGGGCTAGAAACCTCAGAATCGCCCTCAGTTCCTGCCCCTTGCTCATGTTCACTTGGCAGTACCTCCTGTCACATTACCCCTGAAACTTGTCCCACTCCTTCCTCCTCCCCCAACTTCCTCTCATCCCTCTAGGATAGGCTCTAGTTACCATCAGAGATTCATGAAGGTTCCTGCCTGCAAGCTACTCCTGCCTTCAGCCTTTCCCAAGCTAAGACTCCCAAATTCTACCTCTTTAAAAGCATGGCTCCCATGCTGTCACTCCATTCCTAAGCTTCAACAATACTGCCCTGTCTCTGGAATAAAGACTGACATTTGAGATCCAACACTCTATGACAAGTTCTCTTTGTTCCAGCCAAACTGGAGTCTGGCCATGTTCCGGGCTGCTCTCTGCCTCCTCCCTCCACCCACTGTTGTGTGCCACGCCCTGCCTGGAATCTCTGGTCGGCTCCCTCCCTAGTGTTGAGTTCTGTACTGCAGGGCTTGGTTCAGACACCCTCTTCATAGTGCCCTCCCTGATCTCCTATGTGAACATAATTTGTCTCAATTTTGAACATCAAATTGCTTTTTTTTACCACTTCCATGTGAATTTAACATATCCTGCCCCCTTTCAATTACTTACTGTATTTATCACCATGTCCACACATATAAATAATTGTCAAAACATTCTGTGGAAGAAAATACAGGCATGACACTCAGGAGGTTTATTCAATCAGAGGGAGAGTGAGCTGTTCTGACCCTCAAGTAGCAAGGAGGAGGGAGGCAGCCACAGGCGGGGCTTTTCAGGAGCCTAAGTCAGAGGAAGGGAGAAACTGGGGTCTGTTTACAAACTCGGGCTTGCAAGACTTTCAGGTAAAGGTGTGGACTGACCATGGGCACCATTTTGTCTTCTGGAAATCTGACTAAACCAACAACAGTACGGGAGAGGCCAGGCTGCTGGGGCCATCAAGGCTACAGGAGCAGAGTGCAGAGAACAGTTCCCCCAGCCCCGAGAAGATCAAAGTCCCCTTACTCAAGTGCATGGCCCTGAGTCACCTCACCTGCATCTGGCACCTAACGGGCTGTGTGGCATTCACAGGCACCACCGTCCTCGCATCAGCCATGCTGCCCACGCTAAGCCACCACTTCACAGACACAAAGAGTGCCGAGGACAGTGGTGTGACTATCAGACTTCCTGGCTACTTTCCCATGTGCTATCAAATGTGGAAAGCTGTCCCCTCAATTCTGAGGGGTCACATACCTGGGATGTCCAGTGTGTAGAGACAGACAGTAACAAGGAAGCACAGACTGCACAAACAGAAATGGCTCAGCCGCACTGGCCCTGAGCTTGAGACAATTTGAACCACAGAGGATCTTTGCTTGCCTAAACTATCATAATGCCATGTGGGCAAAGTGCCTTTTGGGGGACATGCATTTTCTGCCTCATGGGTCTGCTAAAGCTTTTCCCTGCAGCTGGGTTTTTCCATCTCTGTGGTCATGAACAACATTTCTGGTGGAAAATCTCTTGTGTTGTGGAAGGCTTACACTCCTGCTCTCCAAGACTGAGGGGTGGTTTTAGGCAACTAGGGATCCTCTGCGGTTCAAATTGTCACAAGCGGTCTGTGACTAAATCTATCACTTTACTTCCCTGCTTCTGCTGGTTTCCTCCTTGGTGTGATGAGGTGTGACAGCTGCAAGGGGGCTGGAGGCTACATCAAGGTTAGCGGCTGTGTTTGTTCGTGCTTTATCCCTACTCTTCCTCCCTTCCCTTCCCAAGGCCACTGTACCACACAACATGTACTCACAAGAAGCATCTCTCCTGCCAACATCTTCTCTTTTTTTCCCTTTGAGATGAGGAAGGAACGTTCACTATGTTACACCTGGGATGTTCTTGAATGCTCAGACTTAAAAAGCCCTGTGGCCTCTGCTCTCCAAATGATGGGACTACAGTGTGCATGCTTCACCTAACCCAGACATCATTATTTTTAACATAAAATAGAAAATTGGGGAAAAAACCCCACAAAACAGTCAACTCAGAAACTAAATAAGCAGGAATGTATGTCTTCAGAAGTTAAGGCATCTGCCAATTTTGTTTTTGTTTTTTTTTAAAGATTTATTTATTATGTATACAGTGTTCTGTCTGCAGGTATATCTACAGGCCAGAAGAGGGCACCAGATTTCATTATGGATGGTTGTGAGCCACCATGTGGTTGCTGGGAATTGAACTCATGACCTCTGGAAGAGCAGCCAGTGCTCTTAACCGCTGAGCCATCTCTCCAGCCCCAATTTTATTTTTTTAAGCATATGTGTGTTTGTGTGCCTATGTGTTCACATATGTATGGACCAGCTCATGTCCTGTGAGACTGGGTCTCTCTTTGAACCTGGGGGTTCACCATGAGGCTAGGCTGGCTGGAGGGTACTCCTGTTTCTACCTTCCTGGCACTGGGATTCAAAATTCATATTATGTTATCAGTCAGGCAGTAGTGGCACACACCTCTAATACCAGCACTCGGGAAGTAGATGCAGGTGGATCTCTGTGGCCAGCCTGGTCTACAGAGTGAGTTTCAGGACAGCTGGAGACACACAGAGAAACCTTGTCTTGAACCCCCCCCCCCAAAAAAAAAGAAAGAAAGAAAGAAAGAAAGAAAGAAAGAAAGAAAGAAAGAAAGAAAGAAAGGACTGATGGTCCCATGCTTGGCATCCTTATGAGGTGATCTGGTGATCAGACCCAGGGCCTTATGCTTGCAAGGTTTGTGCTGACGGAGCTGGTTCCCCAGCCCATGCTGCCAATTTTGTTTTTTTCTTGAAGAATTGTTTCTTAATTTGCATTTACATATCTGTATGAGTGTATGCTCTCTGTGTGTGTGTGCAAGTGCCCAAACAGGCCAGAAGAGGGTCCTGGAGTGCTGGGAGTGGACAACATGGCTTTGAGCAGCCCTGCTGTGTCCCTACAGCCCCACTGTGCTGCAGTGCTAACATCACAGCGGTAGTGCACTGTGGGGCGGGTGAGGGTGTGTGAGTGTTCCTCACTCTTCCTCCTGTTAGTAGAGAAACATAAATGTGTATACAGCATGTCTGCAGCAACATAATTTACAACAGAGAAACCTGGAGAGGCTTATATCCACTGAATGGAAATGAAAACTGAGAATGGGATATTTAAGCAGCGATTAAGAGAGAATAGGCTCACACTTCAGAACCAAAACAAAATAGGATCCATGATCTACAGACAAATGAATTCTCAAGGTCGCCTGTTCTGGGTTAAATGGCAGCAGGACTACTCCACACCACTACTGCATGAACACAGCCATGGCCTGAGTGGGCTGTGCCTTCACAACCAGGCCATCTCCAGCAACTTTGAGAATAAAGAAGCAAGCATGTTTGCTTTCTTTTCCTTTTTAGTGCCTATATACCAGCCTATTAACAAGACAATTCAAAAGTAGCTCCCGCTCCACACCACAGTACCAAGTAAGGCAGGCCCAAGCTCTGTCTCATTAACATTAACAGAAATATTACCTTTGGAATCAGATCAGTTAGTCTGTAAAAGCTGCAAACGAGAATGACAGTAACTGGAGAGGAAAAAGGACCCACCATGAACTAGACTACTGAAGGCTGCTGATTGCCTCACTTCTGGGCCAGTGGTTTCTGCTCACTGACAGTACAGGCAGCGCTTCTGAGAGACCAGTGTCCATTTTCAGATTTAAGGCCTCCCTCCATTGTCTCAAAGGGGCAGGGAGCCACGCCAAAGGGCTGGCCTCCAGGCAGGAGCCACAGAGTATGGCTCAGTTAAACAGGCTGCCCACAGCACTCACCCTCAACAACCTATCACGACCGAGCCAAGGGGTAGAGGGGCGGAGATTATAAGTCCTCTTTCAAAGCTCCCAGGAGCTGGGAGAACTCCTGAACTTGGGACAGAAAAGCTCCACCAAGGACATCGGGCGGCCAGGAGACAGCACACTGTCATCCTTCCCCTTTACTTGAAACACTGAGCTACCTAGCTGGCTATGTGCGGTCATCCCATGTGAAGCCCCTGAAAAAAAAATCACCCTCTTTCTTCATGAACTGCCACCTTCAAACATGTAGGCCTGTTTTGCCAAAGTTAATTTCCACAATCTCTTTAGAAAGGGGCTCACACTGTAGCCCCACCCAGCCTTCACCTCTGGAACTCATAGTAATTCCCCTGCCTCAGTCTCCAGAGCACATGGTTTCAGACTCTAGAGCAGGCACCAGAACCATGCCTACTCTAAATTAAGAATGAGCCCACAGGATGGGCAAACTCATCCAACCATGACACTAGTGCTTCCAGAACTGTGGTACTCAGCACCAACCCACACATAGAGCCAGTGTGAGCATGGATGAAAATCAGCATCCTGGTTCCGAGTGTAAATGGCGAGATGGAAGAACCTGAATACTCAGGACACTTCTGGAATAACAGTACCATTACAAAGGCAATTCAATGAACAAAAAGAGGTTTCAACAAGTTGCTGCCGACACAGGGGGATATGTACACTTAAAGTCACCTCAAAATGGAACACATCCTTAAGACCCCACAGCTGCAGCACCTGGCCTCCCGCCATCCTCCCCTGTACTGTGGGAGTGAGGCGGGCATACCTTTAATCCTCCCGTCCGTGGTCCCCAGCTTCTTGGTTTCTGCTGTGAGCAGCAGCTCATATGGGTGCTCCTCCTCTTCCCGGGGAGCAATGCTCTGAATCCTGGGTCTCACAGCCAGGCCCTAGGAAACAGAAACAGCCAGAACACCAATGCGCACAAAGACAAATGGTACGCACGGGGGGAGGGAAGGGAAGGGGAGTCGGACACCCCGAAGATTCATAGGTGCCTTTCTAGTTCTTCACCTGCTCTGGTTCATCCCCCAAAGGTTAACATAATGGAAGATGCATGCCCAGTGTGGCAAGGATGACCATGAAGGAGGCAGGGCATGGTGGGTGAGCGGTCCTTAGGAACGCCACTTCACAAATCCTAAGTGGAAGTATAGCTTATGTGGTACTATAGGGAAGGGTTGTTATCATGTGAGCCTGGCACCCTCCACACTCTCTGCCCCACACCTGCCATGCTGTATGCAAACTCCTTCACCAGAAGCTAATGAACAGAGCTGTTTCATCTTCGATATGTGGCATTCCAAACTGTGAACCAAATAAACCTCTTTTCTTTAAAAAGTTCCCAGATTCAGGTGTTTTGTCATAGCAACAGAAAAACATAAACAATTCCTGTATATGAAGTCTCCACAGTCTGACTGACTAAATTATTCCTTTTTTTGGAGAAGGGAGGGTTCCATTTTATCCTTCAAAAGGAGATAAAATCCAAGCTTCTCTTCCCTCCCCAATTCTCTTTCTTCTCTACAGTGTTTTCTGTGGAGAACGTTTCTTAAGTAGTTGTTCTCAAGCTGTACCATAACTTGCCCTCTTTCTCCATACTTCTTGACATGCACATATCCTATCTGAAAGGCCAGTGTCCACCTCAAAAGGAAAACAAAACACCCCTGATGGCCAACCCTTCACAGGCACTGAAAACAGACTGGCCTCTCCTTGTCCTCCTGTTGCTCCTCTGCCCCGCTCCTGGCTAGCCTGAAACTTGCTACATAGCCATGGCATTGGAGCCAGGACAGGTATGGAGACCCCTGCTCTGCTAATTCTATTCATATGCCCTGATGTCAATGTGCCAATGTGTTTTAAAGGCAAGTTAAGAATAATCACACACTAGCAGTCAGGTCAGAGCACAAAACTTCCAGGGCTGAAGTGACAGTCCAGCCCGGGAGTGAAGTAGGGGTGGCTGGGATCCCCAGGCCCCTCTACAGAGCAGCAGAGCATACACAGAGCATACACAGACAACTCTCTCTCTCTCTGAACACTGGCAAAGCACCAGGTTGGTGATTTACCAGAGTCCTCTTCCGTGAGTACAGCTCCTTGTGAACACTTTTGAAGAGAGGATAACACTCCCAGTCTCAGACTGAAGGACGGGCTGCCACTGTGCTGGCAGAATGATGGTCTCACTCTGAAACCCTGCTGAGTACATCAGGGACCTCCACTGTGCAAGCTGCCTGCTGCTAAAGGCTCCTTTATCCTGGGAGCCCCAGAATAAATGGCATCTTCCAGGAACACAGTTAAGGGAACAAAGGTGACCGACCATTAGTGGTTCACAACATGTCACTGACAGCATAGGTTTCACAGACAGGAGTCCGTGCTCTGCAGCTTTACACCTGTATGATCCCTCAGACAGAGCCCTGGAAATCTGATTCCCTGTATGTCTGCCTCAGCAAGAGTTCTCACCCATGCCCACGTGTGCTTCCTGAAAGAACTGAGGCCTGGCCTACAACACAGGGCAGGGTAGCTTCCCAGTGAAAACTCAGAAAGGGCCGGGGTGCCTGTCCAAGGTCACTCAAAGCTCAGAGCAAGGCTATGACCATTAAATGCAGTTCAACAGATTCTGATCCAGACTGGCCTCATTTTTCCTCCGTCCAAGTTGGACCGCCTTCCCTCCTTCAGCTGCCTAATGAGAGCCCCTGCCTGGACCCGGACAATAAATGAGCTTGCTCATTTTCTCTTGTTCTGGCCCTGACCAAATGAAGGGATTAACCCTTCATGGCCAACAATAAACTTCTCTTCCAGCCATCCTTGCTCCCACAGAAGCAGTCCTGTGTCACAGTGACTATGGCAATAACTGATTTCAACAGAAAGGATTTTGCTTTTTCTGAATTACTCCTAAATCTTTTCACCCCTATTCTCCAGGGCTGGCAATGACTCCAAGCTGAAGAAGCGTATTGTCTGCTTTGTGGGGAGCTGCAATGCTTGGGCACAGAAGAACTCCGAGTAGCCATCACCCAGCTGTGGCTTCAAGAATTCAGCTGAGAAGCCCCATGATAGAGGACACCATGGCTACCCCCATGGCAGCTGGTAGCCCATCATGAGGAATGAAAATCTTGGGTGTGTGAATGCACACATGATGGCTCATGTCTGGCATCACGATGGAGTCATTACTTGAGTAAGCTCTCCCACCATCAAATACTGGATCACATGATTGACGAATACACAACCTTCAAAGTTGGCTTGGCCATAAAGCCTTCTTCGACACCAGAGAGGTATTGGGTTTAAGTTTCCCAGTACCACAAACAAGATAAAATGCCCTGAGGTTTAATGACATCACTATCTCAGTATGAGGCTGGTTTTAAAGTGTGATAAAGTTGCAAACAAAGATGGTGAGGTCAGAGGTCTTGCTGTTCCTGCAGGAGACTGGAACGGAAGTCCCAGTACCCACAGCGGCTGGCTCACAAGCCTCTGGAACTCCACTTCCAGGTGACCCAATAGCCTCTCTGACCTCAGGACACCAGGCACAGATGTGAAGCACAGACCAACACCCAGGGACAAAATACCCATTTACACAAAATACAATAATACAAATGCCATCTGGATCATAAAAGAGCAGTGACTCAGGCCATACATCTCCTCCCTATACACGCAATCAAACAACAGCAAACAGGGCTCTCATTCTCAGGGTCTCCTAAAAACCAACTGTGTTGTTCAGCTGATCTTGAACTGAAGGCTATTAGGAAGCATTTTCAAAAGATGAAGCTCATACAGAGACAGATATCCCGCCAGGTGAGACGGCCTCCACACCTGACAAACTCTGTTCAGTCCCCTGAACCACATGACAGAAAAAACTTGGTCCTCCAACCCCCACACAGTGTAACATAATAAAAATGCTTTTTAAAAAGGGAGATTGTTTCAAATGACCACCTCTTTCCTTCCCACCCTTATCATATACCTCCTAAATCTTTTACTTTATAAACTTGTAAATAAAATAAGAATCACACAGCAAAGTCACCCAGCCCCAAAGCCTCTATCTTTTCTGTCACTTGTACCTGGCTCGTGTTCAGATACAGTCTTTATGGGAAGCGGTAAAAGGGGCCCAAACACCAAAACTTGACAATGTGGTACTGTTCAAACAGTAGTATAGACAAGGGTACTTGGCACCTTATGTTAAAAGACAACAGCAGGCCATGCTTCCCATGTGGCACAGTCAGTTCATGTCTGGCTTGTAGGCTAATGCTGCACCACAGGTCCTTCACTGTGAAGGCCTTGCTCCACATTACTGACAGGTGTGTCTCAAACTTACTGTGCACAAGATCAATGCGAAAATAAAGTCAAGGCCTGGGATATGGCTCAGGGGGTGAGAGTGTTTGCTCTGCAAGCACCAGGACCTGCCTTAGAATCCCCAGCACCCACATAAAAAGCCAAGCATGGTTTTTATCCCAGCAATGGAGTAGGGGCTGAGGGTAGAGACAGGAAGACCCTGAGTGCTCCCTGGTCAACTGGCCTAGCCAAAATGGTAAGAGAATTCCCCTAAGATTAAGGTCACTCCCTGAGCAGATGGAGCCCACACACAGACACCCCTTACCCAGAGACCTTCTAACATCAAGGTTGATTGCAAAAAAGGAAGACACCCACAGTTCAGCTCTGGTGGCCTGAGCATGCATGGATGCATATGCCTAGATTATGCACTCATGTAAAGCCTCACACTCACACACAAATGCAACAGCCCTCTTCCCCCGAAAGAAAACAGGACGGCGGTGGCTCAGTGACAGAGCACTTGCTTGGCATGCACAAGGCTGCTCTGGGTTCAGTCCTAGGGCTGGAGAGATGGCTCGGCAGTTAAGAGCACTGGCTGCTCTTTCAGGGCCCAGACTCAAATCCCAGGGCCTACATGGTGGTTCGCAAGCATCTGTATCTGCAGTTCCAGGGGATCTGATGCCCTCCTCTAACCTCCACTGGCAAGGTACCAGGTACCCATGTGGTACATGCATATGTACATGCTCAGACATAAAAAAATCTTAGAAGAGGAGGGAACAACAAAGCCTCCTTTAAGCACACACTCGCGTGCCAGCTAACAAATGCTAAGCCAGCGATGGGACAACCCCACCCTCTACCTCAGCGGCTGCCAAGGGCAGAGACTTCTCATCTATATGTTCTTCCTCCTCTTCATCAGGGGGCGGCTTTGCTGGAGGCGGTGGACGTTCCCTCTGCAGAAGAAAGATAAAGATTCTCCCATCTCTCTTTTCCAAGTCTTTGTCTTCTTGGTTTATGCTTATTCTAGTCCTTGGAAATAAAAAGGACTTTGTAAAGAATTCCCCTGAGGTTAAGGTCAGTCCCTGAGCAATGGAGCCCACACACAGACACAATCCAATCAGCTGGACCATGGCCTCTGGTGTCCGCAGCAAAGATAAGAAACATCTATCTCCTCCCTCAACCTGGCTGCGAGGAGAACAGCATGGAAGGAAGGCTCACAACCGCCTTGCTGGCACAAGAACTCAGACACAAAACACTGAAGGCAAAAAGCAGCAGCTCAACTTTTAGTGTTCACTGAAAAGAAGAAATCGGATTAAAAGACCCACCCAGCTTGAGAGCTCGTCAAAGCGGAGACTCCAGGAAGAGAGACATGTGTCCTCACTCCGACCCCACGCTGCACTAGTAGTCACCTTACTCACCAGTAAAAGTCCGTATCAATCTCTTTAACACCTGAGTTCCAGCTAGTCAGGAAACTGAGGCAGGAGGATCTTAACCCCAAGAGTCTGAGGTTATCCTGAACTCAAAACAAAACATCTCTTGTGATAAGGTAGCTCTGGCTGTCTGGAAGTTGCTATGTAGACCAGGCTGCCCTCACATTCAGAGAGATCCTCCTGCCTCTGAGTGCTGGGATTAAAGGCGTGGGCCACCACCACCCAGCACATCTCTTGTTTTTAATTGCACGCCACCACTGCCCAGCACATCTCCTGTTTTTAATCACCCCTTCAATAATAGTAAGTATGTGGTTACAGTGTGTCACTCCCACCCATTTAGACAGGAGTACCAGTCTCCTGAGGCCTGGAGCTACCACATTCTTAAAGGACCAAAAGCAACTATGCTAGGATTCACACTCAGTTCTACCACAGATAAGAGGCAAATGGTACATGTGGCTAGATTAAAACACAAAACCAAAAAACCAGCTTCATTCAAAAACACAGGTTCCTGTCACAGGACTGTGGGTTTGCCAACCCTATCCCATAGCAAGGAACTGACTGAAGGGCGAAAAGTGAAGCAAGGGTGGACAAATTCAGGAACATGTGCGGCAGAGCCTAAGGCTGAGAAGCCATCGCATCCGTGCCTCTTCCACTGTTTTCTGTAGTGCTGGAGCCCCTACCGAAGGAGCGCTCGGATAGGGCGGGTGGAGGCTCAGCCCCAGGCTCGGTCCCAGGCTTGCAGGTCAGTTCTATGTTGCTAAAGCAGGTGAGGTTTGGGATTTGGAATGGTAGAGATTCCCCACAGAAATCTGCAAGGACAGACAGCTGTGTTGGGTTTTGGCACCTAGGTCCTTTCTGTTCAAGCATGCTTCTCTCTTCCACCAGCCTCCATTGGTCAGTCCTTCCTAGAGTCTCCAGAGACAGATAGATCTCAACAACTTTGGAACAACTTTTGTGCTCAAGCCAGTGCTGTTTGGATTGGATTCCCATGGTGGGGGGGACTCATTTTCTCCATCCTTCCTTGTTCTAGAAGTGCTGGAACGGGCCTAGTCAGTGCACCTTGCACACATCCACCATGAAGCCAGCCTTGGGACACCAGTGTGGCAGAAAACAAGTCAGTAGAAATGGCCCATCTCAGAAGCTTCCCCACACAGATCAAGACCACTGGAGACATCAGAAGGAAACCAAAGCACCTGTGGGCCTCTCTTTCCAGGTCTGAGGTACAGAGAGACAGTCTGCTGTCACCTCCATGTCACCCACCTGCACCGAGGTGAGAAAACAACAAGAATGGCTACAGCACACACATGCACGGCAGCGAAGCATGTGCTCAGTAGTGCTCTGGCTTCCACTTAAGCACAAATGCTCATCGAGGGACCCTGTGACTTCTAACAAAGGCACTAGCACCCCCTGCTGGGAGACACCTAAGCCCACTCAAAGCAAAGCCTTCCCCACTGATGAATGTATCAGTGCCATAGGGAAGACTTGTACTGTGTCCACAGAAATTCCGGTGCTGCATGCACTGGTCTCCCACCATTCACACGCAGCTCTGCTAACACCTACTCTGCTGGGCTGCCATTAATTAGAGGGCTCACAGAAATCCAGAGAGGGCAGGGCCAGACCACATCGAAGAACAATCCATGAAGTCTAGACTTTCCCAGGCACAGTTAGAAAGCTCAAGATGACTCTGTCCCCTGACAGGACTGCACAGGAAGGGAAGGCCAACAGGAAAACAAAAAAAAAAAAACAAAGAAAACAACAAAACCCCCACATATGTCCCCAAATCTGTATCAAGGTGGTTAGCACTGGAATCCTGTCATTAGTGGCCAGGTCAGACAAACCACCAGGGTCTGAAAACTCTGACAAGTGGAAATAAAGTAGGGACAGGGATGTAAACAAAGCATACAAACTCTGGGGAAGAAGGAGACAGGCAACTTGAAGCCCAAAACAAGACCAGAAGTAAAAGCAGATGCTAGGTAAAGTGGCAGCAAGGCAGGAGGGCACCGAAAAACCCCCACAGTACTGCTCTCCTGAGCTGAAAGCAGGCTAAGAAAGAATAAGCCAACAGAATATCTAGTAAGTGCACACACAGCCTGATTGATTAAATCTTGCTGTGCTCTATCCCCAGGGCAAGAACCCCATCCACATGGCTGGTAAGGCAAGCAGGACTGGGAACAGCCAGTAACTCCTGTCACTGGGCACTTCTGCTCTCCAGAGAGAAAACACACACACACACACACACACACACACACACACACACACACACACACGCGCGCGCAGAGAGAGAGAGAGAGAGAGAGAGATCCCAAAGGCTTTAGCAGCATGAAGGCTAAACCAGAACAAAAGGCTCGAATCTGCTCTAAGGCAGTGGGAGAATGGAAAGATGCAAATTGGCTACCCTGAACTCAGAGACACCAAACTTCCACTTCAGTATGATCATACGCTGAGCAGGAGAGACAAGACACTCTCAGCCACCAAGCAGCAGACCTCCTCTTGCTAGCAACCCTCAGCTGTCACCACTGTCCCCAGGAGGCCACATACAGGCCTCACTCCAGCAGTTCTTGCTCCGGTGGCCTCGGCCTCCTTGTTCATGGAGTCCCGGTCAGATGACCGCCCGCTGGTGGAGCTGTCCAAGGAATGGCAGGACATGGTATTGTACAGCGCCTCGTAGGGACCCTCCTCCTCAGCATGTGAGTCAAAGTCAACGATCAGTTCAGTTACTGCTTTCTCCACATTCCCTGGAGGAGACGACAGAGGGCAAGGTCCTCAGTAAAAGAGGGCAGAGTCCTGGTTCCCGACATTCTGGCCAAAGAAATACTCCTCTGCAATATGACCCTTAGTGAGCACTAACCCAACCGAAAAATGCAAAGGGACAGAAACTGATTTCTCTAATACAGAGGAGTGAAGCTTGGTGCCAGAACTCAGCACACACAACCCTAGCTCCAACTCTCAACAAAATTTAAGTTCCCTGGTGTCTCAATACCGTGTGAACATGACCTTAACCTGAAAATGTAGCAATGTGTAATTGAAAATTGAGTCATGCTTTAAATTAAGGGAGTTTTTTGTTTGTTTTGTTTTTTAGGTTTTTCAAGACAGAGTTTCTCTGTGTAACAGCCTTGGCTGTCCTGGACTCACTCTGTAGACCAGGCTGGCCTCGAACTCACAGAGATCCACCTGCCTCTGCCTCCCGAGGGCTGGGATTACAGGTGTGTGCATGCCCAGCCTCCACCTTTTGGTTTTGATACAAAGTTTCTCTCTGAACCTGGAGTCCTTTAATGCAAGCTCCAAACAGTCTAGAGGAAACCCAAGCCTTTCTGGGAGGAGACTCTCTATGACCTAATGGCTGTCTGGGAGGAGACTCTCTGTGATCTAATGGCTGTCTGGGAGGAGACTCTCTGTGACCTAATGGCTGTCTGGGAGGAGACTCTCTGTGACCTAATGGCTG
>CAJQZJ010000247.1:3619669-3679295 GCA_907164525.1 Lophiomys imhausi | reverse complement strand
CTAATGGCTGTCTGGGAGGAGACTCTCTGTGACCTAATGGCTGTCTGCTCAGCAGTGTGACCCTGACTGCACAGTCACTGCTGGGGATGGCATGTCTGAGTGGCTTGTGATAGTCAAAGACCCATGTGAGCTCCTAGAAAGCTGAGAGCTCAGTGGAATCCCACTGCTGGCAGATTCCAAGGTCAAGGAGAATGTTGGGGGGGTGAGGATGAGGGGTATGCTGAGGAGTCAACCCAGTGCAAGAAGGCCAGGAGCCCGAGGACCCCCTCTTCAGATCTGCTGGACCCTCCCTTTTCGTGTTGTTTGACTGCTCATTACCATCTACATTTGGGGGACACTGTCAACTAGGACGTACTTTATCTGTAAAAAAAGGACGCATTTATTGTAGCATAGCTGTCTCAGTAAACCAGAAAGGATTCTGCTGATGATGAACACCTACCAACCACCCAAACCACCTTTACACCAACCATTTAGGGCCATGACCGCCATGTGCACCACGACCAGCCAGCAGACCGTCAATAGATACTCACTTTGGACCATTTGTACCCAAAGCACTGTCATGTGTGTTGGGATAGGAAGCAACACCAAACACAAGATCTAAGTTGATCGTGAGATGGTCCTGTCAGCTACACATCCCTACAGAAGTAGAGGCCAAAATAAAGCAGACGTGGAGCTGAGATTAAGAGCACTTACTGTTCTTGTAAAGGACCAAGGCTCACTTCCCAGCACCCACATGGCAGCTCACAACCATCTGTAGAGCCCAGCACCCTCTTCTGACCTCCATGGGCTCCTGCAAGTGTGCAGTGCATATAAACACACCCAGACATACGCATGGAAAATAACATTGTTTTTTGTTTTTAAATATTTTATATATATATGTGCTCTAGCTACATGTATGCCTGTATGCCAGAAGAGGGCATCAGATTCCAGGATAGGTGGTTGTGAGCCTCCATGTGGTTACTGGGAATTGAACTCAGGAACTCTGGAAGAGCAGACAACACTCATAACCGCTGAGCCATCTCTCCAGCTCTGTTTTTGTTTTTGTTTTTTTAAGGCAGGGTCATATTGTGCAGCTCTGGCTAGCCTGGAACTCTATGTAGACCAGGCCTTGAACTCACAGAGCTGCCTGACTCTGTCTTTCAAGTGCTGGAATTAAAGGCACATAACTGGCTTAATTTAAAAAAATTAACAATAGCCGGGCAGTGGTGGCACACGCCTTTAATCCCAGCACTTGGGAGGCAGAGGCAGGCAGATCTTTGCGAGTTCGAGGCCAGCCTGGTCTACAAATTGAGTCCAGGACAGCCAAGGATACACAGAGAAACCCTGTCTCGAAAAACCAAAAAAAAAAAAAAAAAAATTAACAATGAAAAGGGAAAGAAGGTCAGACAGCACCCACAGCAAAGCTACCTTGTGCCCACCAACGTCTCATACAGCATGGAGACCACTGAGCTGCCTGAGTCCTCACAACTTTGCAGTTAGCATTTGAATTAACAAGTTTCCATTTTGCTCAATGACCAGCTCTTTTCAGGCTTCGAAGAATCTCACCCTGAGACCTTGGTGCACTGGAGTCGGTGCCGGAGAGGAGAGGTAGCTGGGCTGTGGAGGTCTCATCTACTTCTTTCATACTTCTTTTTCCGGTCATGTGATCTGTAAGAAAAGGTGGTTTTAAAAAAAGCAGCAGCAGCTGCACCAAGCCTGGTGCACTGTAGGTTAGCTGTACCTGTCCCCTAGACAGCATGGTGACACTTACCTTCTATGAGCGCGGCTATCTGCTGGCTCTTCTGAGAAGGCAGGTCTTGGACAGTGTCGAGGGCAGTCAGTCCATGGCTGTCCTTTATGTTAACGTCGATTCCTGGAAAGCGCACAGACGGACCAGGAAGGTGAGCACTTTTAGGCCAGCCCAGCTAGGCGAGGCCAAGGGCACCTGCAGCTGTCAAGCAGCACAACGAGCATTCTTCACTCACAGCCACCAACAGCTCAGCATTCCAGGATCAAGTGGCACCCCTCTAACCACACACATACGCGGGGCTCAGACACCGCCTGCCACATGGGATCAGCACTGCCAACCTCACCTGCAGCCAGCAGGATTTGCACCACATCGGTCTTGCCAAACAAAGCAGCCTCATGCAAAGCACTGCCCATCTCCGTCTGGAAGGCAAACAAGAGCGCAGCAGCATGTCATGAGAACAGTTTGGTGTGTCACATGACGAATGGGACACAGGTAAGGAGGGAGAGCAACTAAGCTACACAGACCCCTGGGGAGGGCGCTTCATCTTCCCGACATTTCTTGTGTGGGTTCTAAAACCACGAAGGTCCACATGGCAAGACCATAGTATGATATCGCAAGCCAGGCCACATGTGAATCCCCACTGCTTGTACGGATGCCAACCAATAAAACTTGCCTGTGCTCCATCTTTCTGGGGAGAGGGAATAAAACCACCTCATGGTACAAGTGGATAGTCAACATCAACGTAAAGGAAGTACTGAGGGATAGAAGCCTGCCATCAAAGAGCAGTGCGAAGTTATGTTCATAGTCGAGGCTTTGACAGTGCAAAAAGGCCCTGGGAACGCACGGAAGAGCAGATAATGAACCTGCTTTTGAGATGGCCCACAAGCACATCTTTTCAGGGCTCAATGACTGTATCTCACACCCTGAAAAGAAACCAGCACAAACACTAGGCTCACTAGACAGAGCTCATTTGCCTCTAAAATGTCACAGCAGAACAAGGTGACAAACGGAAGCATGTGAACGTGAAGTGTGCTAAACACACAGCCCAGCAGCATTGTACTTGTGCCTTTTCCAGCGACTAAGTCCCCTGTGCCAGGAGAGATGTCTGCCTTGCTACCTGGTAGTTGCTATCCATGCCGGCGTCCAGCAGGACCTGCACGACGGCCTTGTGGCCGTTCCTTGCTGCCAAGTGCAGGGGGGTGTGCTTCCTAGTGCTGCAGCTCAGGAGGTTGGGGTGCGCACTCAGCAGCAGCTTCACCACCTCCAGCCGCCCGTACAGTGCTGCCAAATCCAGAGGTGTCTCGAATTTGTTGTTGCGCATGGTGGGGTCGGTGAGCTCCTCCAACAGAGCTTTCACTACCTCCGTGTGGCCATACTGTGCTGCGCAGTGCAGGGCAGTCTCGTTGTCGTTGTTCTGAGGGTTAACAAGTGCATCATATCAGAAAGGCGTGGGGCAGGGACTAATATTGCCTGGATAATCACCCATAAAACCACTGAAATTTAAATAAGAAAAACAGCAGCAATACTTGGGAACTTACACAAGTCAGGATCTAGGCACTGCCTCCAAAATTCAAGCCTGATTGTTCCCATTGGCCTTATCAGCCCCCAGTTCCTACAGGAGAGGAGCATCCTGAACACTTGCAGACTCTGTGTGCCTTCATCTCCATACTTAAGGAACAGGACAAGGGAACTTGGCAGGCATTTGGTAGACGCCCTGGCATGCATGGATACTGTATCACTGCCATTGTTTCATTTTAAACTTCAACTGGTTTTATAAGCATGTCTTTGTTCAGCCCCATGGTTCTGATTCTGGTTTTTGGTTTTTTGTTTTCTTCACCATCCACAGCCTTCCGCATAAGCTTAAGAGGAGGAGGTCATCTGTGTAGCTTCTTGCGTGCGAATCAATCAGCCAGTGGGAGAAGAGCAGAGCCCCACAAACCACTCTCAAGGTAGCAGCCAGCACCCATTTCCCAGGAGGAAGGCACAGGCTCAGGCCAGAGGGAAATTTGGGCCCCTCTCCTGTCCCATGCCTGCTGTGGAAGGGGACATGGAGCAATGCAGGCAGCTTTTGCTGCATGAGACAGCAGGCACTTGGGGGAAGCCTTCTCATAGAAGAAAGGGACAGGCCCTGGGATGCTTGGTGTGAGAGGTGCAAAATATTCCACTGCAACACTGCCCTCCATTCAACTCATAGGCTGAGGGCCTCTGATGCCACTTTTGTCTCAACGATACAGGGTCTGGGGTAAAATCAGAGAACTTAAATGCTTTTTTCCACTGTCAAAAGTAGAATGTGATTTCAGTCATGCTCTTTATTGAGACTGATAACACATAGTTGAAGCAGACGATTTCCTACCACCTCTCTTTTCGGAGAAGCACTTGAGAGTAGTGCTCTCAACAGTCAGGGCCCTCAGCGTACCCCGGCAGCTCCTGCGACTTTGGGGAAGACAAGGCTTCAGAGTGCCTGTCCTAAGTCAATACTGTGCACCTTTCAGTCGCCAAAAGTTAAAATTTAACTATGTCTACAGTTGTTTTAATTCTGTTAGTGACAGTAAAAGAAACAGATGAGGAGTTACTCAAACATGCATCAATTCCATCTGCTTTTGACTGCAATTTTTTTTTTGGTGTTTTTTTTCCCCCAGCTACACAAAAATGGATGAGAAAGATCCAGAGGTGCTGAGACCAAGGCTCCACGCAGCCTGAATGACAGTGAAGAAATGTTTAAAACCAAAACAAGGACAGAAAAGGTGGCAGCAGGGGCTCGTGCAGAGATAAATACACACAAATAAATAGGATGCAGAAGAAGGAGCCAGGGAGCCAGTACAGTTCATCAGCAGCAGCCACAGGACACAACCTTCAGAGGCCCTTGGCAACATGGTGGCTCACAAAAGGAGCCTGGAGATCTGGAAGAAGGGCAAACGCTGCATGCAAAGTGAAGTCACGGGGTTCTCTGTGCCCAGCGGCCATGTTCACCTCCTACCACTAGGGCCCAAGGGCCCTGAGCAAACTCGGGCTGTCACCTCACCTCCTTACCTCCTCGTGACAAGAACACAGCAACTTCAACAGAGCTCATGGGACTTTCTGGAGCGTCCACTCAAAGACATTTAAGAAGAGTCTGAGTTTTCTACCTCAACTTTTGAATGCCAACCAGAGCCAAGAAGTGTCAGCTTATTCTCATTAAAACTCCAGCCAGTAAAACTTAACCAGGAAGCAAACCATCATAGCCATGGTGTCTCCAACGCTGATCCAGAATTACAAATCCTAGATTTTGTAAAAAGAATGACAAAAGGACTGAAAAACCATAAAGCTCAAAAGACTAAACTGTCCAGAGAGGGAAGGAAGGAGGGAGAGACAGAGATATAAAGAACATACTGGAAATACAGCTCAGTGGCAGAACACGAGCTTAGCACACATGAGGCCCTGGGTTTAGTCCCTGGCGTGTCCCACCAAAACAATGAAGCAGAGAAATACAAGGAGTGCTTTTTGGATGTGTTTATTGGTTTTCACTGGCCCATTAGCTTTTTGCTAAAATGAAGTCAGCTGTCCCAAAGTTGCCCTTCTAGATGCAGTCTTGGTCGCCCTGGCACATCCCCTGCCTGGTAAAACACCACCTGACCACAGCTCACTGGCCTAGTGCAGAAGCATCTGAGAGCATTGGTTTGCCAGACACGGGCTAGTATTAGCTTTCTTTTTTCTTTTCTTTTTTTTTTTTAAACATTTATTAATTCAAGTTACATCTCTATCACAGCCTCCTCCCCCATTCCCTCCCGGTCCCACCCTCCCACCCTCTACCTCCTCTCCCACCTATCCTTCTCCAGTGTTGGGGAAGAGGATATCAGCCCCTCAGTTTATCAGTCACAGGAGGGCTAAGAGCTTCCTCTTGCTCTGGGGCCTGATAGGGCAGCTCAGCTAGGGTAAAGTGTGCCACTAAAAGGTAACAAAGCTCATGAGACTGCCTCCCCCCCATGTTAAGGGATCTGTATGAAGATCAAATAGCCTATTCTCTATATTTGTTTGGGGGGATGTCTAAGCGCCTTTCTTTTTTTGGTTAGTGTTTCAGTCTCTGTAAGCCTCTAGGGAGTCTAGGTTTGTTGGTTCTGTTGATCTTCATGCATTCATTGTTCTTATCCCCTCCAGGTCTCTCTATTCCTGCTCCCTCTCTTATATACAGCTCCCAGAGCTCCACCTAAGGTGGTTAGCTTTCTTGAGTGTGGTGACCACATCACCGCGGTTGAGCACTGGCCACCGCCACACTCTCCTTGTTTCCTCTTGGAGCTGACAGCTGTCTGATTAAGGAGCACTGTGATTCACGGACCCTCAAGGGCGGTGATCCTTCAGAGAGGCAGAGATTCCTCCCAATCACCAGCCATGGGCATCCTTCCCTTTCACCCCTCTGAACATCACCACACTAACCGGCTTACTGAGACCCTGAACTGGGGGAAGATCACGTGGTTCATGCTAGTCTTGGACTTGACACTAAAGCCTTCCACAAACCCTCCATTCCTGCTCATTAAGTTCCCTGCTACAGTCAATATGTCTACAAAAATGAGGCCAATTCCTCTCTGTACCCTCCACTGAACTGTGATTCAGAAATATACGCATTCAACAGTGAGCAGAGAAAATCATACAGAAATATTTCCATGGTCATCTTCGCTTGGAACCTACTGGGAATATCCCATTACAGTCGGACTCAGGTGTCCCCTGTGGACAGAGGCCTGTGTTAAGGAAACAACGCTGTAGCTCTCTATAACTGTGGTAAAGTTCCTTGAAACACAATTGGGAAGAACAGCAAAACTGTTTGTACAAAATTAAGGTGGAAAAGACTGATCCCATGATGAGAAGAGTTCAGCTCCCTCCTGTAGTGCAGAACTTGGACCAAAGAGCACAGTTTAGGAAGAAATGCCAGTCCAAACGAGAAACTGAAACAGGCGGCCCAGGAAGAGGCGCCGGGCAGTAATTCATTCCGTTTGTTATTAGGAAAAACATGAAAATAATAAAGGATCGTCTGTTCAGGTAACAGAGTGAGGATCCCTCCAGGTAGGAAGTTGGCTCAGACTAGTACATCTCAAACCAGACTCATTTAAGAACTCTGAAGTGTAGGAGTTAGATAAATTAGATTTAGGAAATATATAGGAGTTTCTGATACTGTCTCTGTAGGAGTTAGATAAATTAGATTTAGGAAATAAATAGGAGTTTCTGATACTGTCTCTTAATTCGGGGCCTGAAGAGCATTATCAGCATGAAGTTAGCAAAAACAGGAAAGACTCAATAGACTGAAAAACAAGTTTGAAGTCAGGAAAAACAGGAAAGACTCAAGACTTGAAGAAACAAAGTATCTGGCCTGACATTGTTTTCAGCTGCTAAGTGGGCGGAGCCCAAATTAAGCTGAAACAGAGTTCTTCCTATTTGAGGACAGTGCGTGGAGCCCAGAGGAGAAGAGGCCCCTGATGCTAGAGAGCTCCAAGAGTCCTGCTGAAAAAAGGGCTGGCCATTGATGGCCAGCTCTCTCCCTGAAACAGAAAGAAGCCGGTGAGCAAAGAAAGCCTGAGCAAGACACCAAAAGGCCAAGGACTGGACCCTGTGGCTCAGCTTTTGCCTAGAGGGGTTTGATCTGTCCAAACAGTGGCCTAAAGGAAACGGTGCCTGGCTTTAAGGACTGAGGCAGAGCAGCTGAGTTCCTGATTCAAAAGAAGTAAGTTGGCCTGCAGACGGCTGGGGTCTCCCATAGAGAAGAAAGCATGAAGCCTTATTTAAGGTGAGACTGCAATAACCAACTTACGCTGACGAACCTGCATCTGAGAGATCCAGAAAAAGGACTGCTAAGTGTGTTAAAGAATCTACAACAAATACTGTGTTCCTGACGACTGAGGACCTGCCCCAGAGACTGTATCATTCTAAAAGGTTATGAAAGTAGTTGTTATGATTATCAATAGGTTTAGTGGATAGGTTAAAGGGATTGTAGGAATTTATAGGATTAATAGTTAAGAAATTGTTGGTGTTTGTTATAAGTGAATTTAGTAATAAATAAATAAGTGTTAAATAATAATTTAAAAGTTCGGTTACACTGAAGGGCTTAAAAATAACCAGTAATTGGCCCAACTTCAGATTTGGTCAAGAAAGCTGTTTAAGAGTATAAGGCCACAAAAAACTATTATTTAAAATTCTGCTGGCATGGAGATGCAATTCTGAATGGTAGGGTGTACCAATAATCTTAGCATTCAAGAGTCTGAAGGAGGATGGAGGATCGTGAATTCAAGGTCAGCCTGGACTTCATGGCCTTAACTTGTCTCAAAGCAGGAGCTGGGGTACTTCCCTCGGTGGCAGAGTGCTTGCCTGGCATACCCGAGACCCTCCTGAGTTGCACCTTCAGTACCCATTCTCCCTAGAGAAGGAAACTACCTGCAAGCACTACTGTCATTAAGGAGACAACCTTGGGACCTGATGACACACTCAGAAGTGTGTCATTTCTGTGGTATTCCTGTCTCACACATGTAACCTGAATCTGACCATGAAAGCAACAGTTTCATCATGATTGGTGTGAGGTAAGAATGACAGGGAAGAGAAGAGGGGGAAGGACAAGAGGTAAACTGTTAACGTGGGCAGTATGTTAAAAGGTAAACTGTTAACGTGGGCAGTATGTTAAAAGGTAAACTGTTAACGTGGGCAGTATGTTAAGAAACAAGCTTCATCAGTTTAGAATTTTCTGAATAGTGACTGTCTCGGTCTCCTTACTATTTTCAGACAAGTTCTCACCATGTTCCCTGGCTGCTCTGTCACTCACTGCAGAGCCCAGGCTAGCCTCAGACTTACTTCATGAAGTGCTCTGTCTAAGGCTAAGTGCCAGGGTTCAAGTGTGCCCCACAGTGTTCAGCTTTCAAACGGCACGTTTTCATCCTCAGACTTCAGTTGAAAAGCTGATTAACACTAAATCTAAGTTTTGGGAGCCAAGACATTAACAGTTTAATTCAAACAGCAGCAGCCATGGCCACAGCTGCATAGAGAGAGAGAACAGCAAAGGGCAGAATGTTGGGAGCTCTGCACACCACAGGCTGCAGCCTCGGTCACATGACCTCAAGATACCCTCCAGAGGGAAAGAAAGTTCTTTAGCAGCCTCTGCTGCAGTCAGGCCAAAGTCAAGGTCCTTCCTGTCTGGGATGTGAACGGTCAGAAATGAGTCCGACTGTGCTGCTTGCCTTGTGACGTGACTGAGCGGACCCTGGTCTATGGGGGGGCATGGTTCCCACAGTTTCACTGTCGCCATGCCTAATTTTTCTTTTTCCTGGCTTATGCTGACTGGTTGAAAGGGAAAGTGTTAAAAGAGAACAGGAGAGCTTTGGAACTCCAAATGCCCCAGGGACAGTGCCTGAGACTTCTAAGTTTGTACTTGATTTAGACAGGATTTAGCATTCACATATGCTTTAGAAAAGCAATTCCTAGCTATGACCCAGGCTAGTCAAACCCCATTCAGTCAGGACAAAACCTAGGCCTCTGAGGCCACGCTGACTCTGGAAGGGTCCACGTCTTCAGTGCACACAAACCAGGTCGGCCCTCGGAGCTGTGTATACCACTCAGGGGAGGCTAACACATGGCAGTACTTCCACACAGGAGTGTTCACTGTCTCGGACTTTGTCTTCTGTCTTCAAGACCAAAAGGTAATTTCCTTTACGAAAACAACTCCAAAACAACCCAGCAAGGAAGGTGGTAACAATCCGCTTTATAAAAGAGGAAACCAAGGCTCAGAGAAAACAGTTTACTCTGGTTGGTGACCCAGAACTCAGAGTCAGGCCTGGGGAGTAAGCCTGGCTGGCACGTCTCCAATCCAGTGCTCTGCGGCCTCAGATCATGCTTCTTCTCCACCAGGAAAAGCCCAAGCTACCATCTTCTCCAAGGCTTCCAAAATCAGCCAAGAGATGAGGAAAGCAATGGCGTGCCTGCCTCTCATGTGCAAACACTGAAGCACTGTGTACCTACTATCCCCAGGACAGTTGCCTTCTGAGCAAGCACAAAACACTGCCCAGGACAATCAGTATCTAGACCAGAAAACAGCATCACAGTTGGGGAGGTAGCTCAGCTGGTCAAGTCCTGCCATGCAAACACCAGGACGCAAGTTGGGATCTCCAACATCCACATAAAAAGCAGGACATGGTGCTCAACACTCTAGCACTAGGGAGGTGAATCCTGCCAACCAGTCCAGCCAGTCACCAAGCTCCAGGTTCACTGAGGGATCCTGTCTTAGAAATTAAGGTAGAGAGTGACTGGGGAAGAGATTCAACATTGACCTCTGACTTTCACCCTACACACACACACACACACACACACACACACACACACACTGAGGAAGGAGAGACAAAGAGAAGGGAGAGACAGAGACACAGAGAAAAAAACATGTCTGTGTACACCAGCTCAAATTTCTGAGTAAAACTCTACACTTTTAGAGGGTGAGGGCAACAAGAAGCCACACCTGCCACCCACTGAGCTCCGCTTCTTTATGGAAAAGCTTCCTGGTGAGATAGTGGTTGGCCATGTCGGTCTAGCAAATCACCACTGTTCCCTAGGGCAGTGGCCTGCCGCTCCTGTTTCAGAGCCCTTCAGGGTCAACAGTGACAAAGCAGGAAGAGAAGTGATGCTGCGAATGGTCTGGGCTAGGAAGCACCATGCAGAAAGGCACACACCCAGGAAAAGAGGGCAGCAGCCAGCAACAGCTTCTGAAAGAATGACGTGTGGTCACCTATGTCCTGTCCCCCACACCGCCACATGGCTACGGAAACCTGAAAGTCAGATTATACTTCAAAAGAAACTCGGAGAGCAGATGAAGAGGGAAAAAGCTTTAATTTCAAGAAGCACATCTAATCGCTTTCTGTGCTCATTGAAAAGTGCACGGACTTGTGTGATGGGCCTCTTTGTGGAATCCCCATGACTTCACAAGCCGCAAGCACACAGTAGGCTGATGGTGTAGTCCTGGTTTCTACTCCTGCTGCTTCAGAGGTTCCCAACCTTTCCAGGATTGGGTGCTTTTAAAACTAAAGCCTCAGCCCACTGTGCTGTGATTACCCTAGACAAGCCAAAAGCAGATGGGCTGAAGCAGGCAGCTTGAGGGTGAGGAGGAGGAGCCTGGGTGGAAGGACAGAGGGCCACAGCGGAGAACAGCATGGAGACAGGACAATGTGGGGATCCTGGCTGTCATGTACACACCTTGGCATTGATATAAGGGTCAAAGGGGCCGTACTTTTTGAGTTCTTTGATCTCAAGAGCATTCTACAAAAAGGAGAGGAAAAGACAATGTGATGATAAAATGGATGGAATATCTGTATCAAAGCACTATGTAGCACTGGGGCCCCAGCGCTAGGACAACCCAGACCTGGGCTCAGGGAGCCTAACAAAGTTGGAGCGGGCAGCTCCAGGGAAGCTCGCTTTAAAGTCAGTGCGGTGCTGGAGCCGCCTGGACCCATTAGTTCTTCCAGCTACTTCGGCCATCCTGCCCGGCGGCTACCTGAGACCTTTGAGCTGGGCTGGCATCCACCCATCCTAGTCTTCTCCAGGCAGGAGGCAGCTGTGGGCAAGACAAGTTAGCACACTCAAGCGGCTCTAAACCCCAAGCAGCCGTGCTTCAAGGCAAGGGTGGGCAAAGGTGGGATTAGAAATGATTGCTGAAGTGAGCAGGACTTCAATGGTGGCAGTTCCTCAATACTGAAGAGCATTAGTCATAAGCAAGCTTCTCTGGGCACTTCTCTCAGAGAGTTGTGGTTGTTTGCATCAGGAAAACTGCACTTGGGTTCTAAACAGTCAAGTCTAGGACTACTGTCACCCCACATCATATACAGGTATTCCCACTTATGGTCTGTGTACCTGCTGCTTACCTACTGGAAGCCTGTGGAGAGGGAATGGCAGACTGACAGACTGCTACCTACACCCAGTCTCCAAACGGAGGCACCTGGAACTCTGATGGTTTCCCTTCTCAGAGCCCAGTCCCCTCCCCATCTGGTAGCTCGATGGAAACCTGTGTGGGCCTTGCTGACTAGTGGACCTGCCGGGTGGTGCCCCTAGTGCTGAGGATGACCCGCTCTAACCCACAGAATGGAACAGCCTCCTCGAGCTGTGTCATGAGCAAGACAGCCCTGCACTCAATGAGGACCAGCACAGTGCCACCAAATGAGCAGGGTCAACAAAAACCTCACGCTCACCCCCAAGGACCTGATTCCTGGGACCCATAATTACAGAGGTGGGAGTCACAGGAGACTCATAACTAAGTCTCTCTCTCCAGAGAATCAAGAAGTTATCCTAAGAGTACTTAGACCCAGAGGCCTTGTGAGGTTTTTGTTGGTTGTCTCAAGGTCTCACGTAGCCCAAGCTGGCCTCCGACTACATAGTCAAGGATGACCCTGAAACTCCTGATTCTTCTGTCTCCATTTCCCAAGTGCTGAGATTGCAGGCGTGTGTCACCAAGTCCAGCTAAGTATTTTCCTTAAACGCTGCCTTTCCATTTTCTGTTAATTCTGTGCTTTTTCAAAGTACACTTGCCCTTAAAGTAGTGTTGGAGGACACCACGGAAATGACCTTCATGCCACTGGTCACCTCTGATCTGCATCTGTGTGTTTTCTTTTTTTCAGCACTAGCACAAATCCTTTCACTTCTGCTCATTCTGATGTATGCAAAATGACAAGACAGCTCACAGGGCACTAATGCTGGGCATACTGCACTATACGTCGATGGATAAGCACAAATCATAATTATGTTATCTCTCGAGTAGGAAGCTAACTACATCATTCTGAAAGATTTGTGTCAACTTTTATACTGTGAGTCTGTGTGTGTGTGCGTGCACGTGTGAAATTCTATCAACTTTTATCCTGTGAGTCTATGGATGTGTGTATGTGCATGTGAGTGCGTATGTGTGCATATATGAAATTCTGGCACAAATCTGCATGAGTCAACTGAACATAAAATACATCCTCCAGGCCGGATGAAGTGTTGCAGGCCTTTAATCCTGGCATTTAGAGGAGGCAGAAGTAGGCAGATCTCTGAATTTGAGGCCAGCCTGGTCTACAGAGTTGCAGGACAGCCAGAGCTACACAGAGAAACCCTGCCTCAACAACAAGCAAACAAACACCCCCAAACAAACAAACAGCATCACCCGGAACACACAACCCCAAACTCCCCCCAAGCAAACAAACGGCATCACCCGGAACACAATCTCCCCACTATTCCTGACAAGAGGGTCATGTCAGGAACAGAGGAACTATGCCCTGATGTACACCCTGGGACTGCCTGAGCCACAGTCTGGCCCCAGCTGAGGGAGGAAGACAGTCTCTCTCCCGACCTGTTCGTTGACTCTGGTGTGCGAGGGTCCCTGGCGGATGAGCAGGCGCACTATCTGAGCATCCCCTTTCCATGCTGCCAAGTGCAGTGGGTAGCAGCCTTTCGAGTCAGCAACATTGGTCAGCGCATCGTTCCTCAGAAGAACCTCGACCACATCCCTGGAAGGCAAAAGTCACCCATGAGCTTATAGAAGCAGATTCTTTCCATGAGAGCACTCTGACATCATCTCTTGATGGCTAGCCTTCTCTTCTGAACTCGCTGTCAGGTTTTCTTCTAAAGCCTACAGCTGCTAAGGTGGCTGCTAGGTGGCTGACTCGCTCTGGACAATGAGCCTTCCCAAGGGCCTTTCTTGATGATCCATCTATATCCCACTGCTTTGAAAATATCTGGACTTCTTGTCTAAATTGTGCATTATTCCCTAGTTTGTGATGTTTAAACAGCATCGAGGGCTAGAATTCACAGAAAAGCGGCTAAACAACTCGTGGTCCCCACCGCCTGCTTTCACGTCTTGGAGTATGGGAGCTGAAAGAGCACAGAGCACCATCTCAGAGCTCCAAAGAGAAGCCTCTCTCTGGCTTTCTTCATGGCGACACTGCTGATGAAGCAGATACAGTGTGTAATTTTCCCCAGGCACACAAGGCCAAAGAAACCTTCCCTGTGAATACGAACAGGACCTGGAGAAGAACCTGGCCAGCAAATTGCCACCTTTGAGTTGACAAGTCACATTAATTCACACTTTCCCAACTAATTGAGAGGGGTTTCAACATATTTCTTTTCGTACTTTGTTTGTGCACCATGTGCCATGGAGTACATGTGGAAGTCAGAACACAACTTTGGCAGCTGTTTCTTTACATTCACCATGTGGGTCCAAGGGATCAAACTGAGATCATCAGGCCTGCAGCAAGTGCTCTATCCTCCAAACCATCCTCCTGACCCTGGATTTTTACCTTTAAGGTTGTTTTAGAAAAGGCACAGTGTTCATGTTCAACTTGAGAAAAGTTCAGCACTGGAGCTAACAATCATGGTACTTCAAGGCACAATGGAATCGATTGAGTTGGTCACACATTGGACAAGTGACAAAATCCTGCAAGGTGGTGTGGGCCTGTTCCTCGCTCGTAAAAATATAAAATGAGGGGCTGAGGGTAGGTCGGGGCAGAGCAGCAAAGACAGGAAGGGCGGGACGGTCTTGGTGAGCCTCATGCTCCTGCTCACCAGGACTGCACCACACAGTCGTCCTTGCAATTTGCTTCCGACTCTCAACATTATCCTTTCTGTCCCCCTTGCTTCTGTTCGTCCACATCTGGGCAGACCCACTCCACACCCCAAGACTGCCTGTGCTGCTGAGCCTTCAGCGGCATCCACTGATGTCCAGCAGGGGACCCTCAGCTCCCTAGAGCCCATCTTGTCCAGAAAACTTTCCACACATATTTGCCACTCAAGTTCTAACAACCTCCTTAGACTCAGGATGGTTAACTGGGCCATATACACACTTTCCCTCTATTAGAAAGAAAGGGTTCACAAGGCTGATCTTAGGAGGAAAGAGTAAAACCACGCAAGACAACAGAAGGCCAGCTTCTAATGACCCTTCAATCTACTGTGTTCACTGGGGATGAACACATGTGGTCCCAGGATCTTTATGATCTCACTGTCCAGAGTGTGGTCTTTACATTGTGTGATGCTGGAGCATTCCAGATGGGAAAGGACCATCACAACAAAAGGTGAAAATCACTTTTGTTTAAAGATTTCTCTGGGGGTAGGGGTAGAGAAGGAACATCATTCACTGAACAGAAACTTGGCATATGCATAGACTGTGTGAGTCTGCTTCTCTCTGTCCACGGTGACCTGCCCAGCCAGCCTCATAGAAGGCAGAGAGACACCTGAGCTGGGTTCCACAGGGGAGGCAGGGGAGGAGCCCCTGGTACTTACCTGTGGCCATTCAAAGCAGCATGGTGTAGTGGAGTGTATCCGGTGCTATCTACGCAGTTCACGTTCGGCCCTCTCCACATGCTGGCAGGAAAAAGAGAGAGATTTCTAAGGTTGAAGTCACAGCAAGTCAGAGACGGGTGGCTAACGGTTCAGGAGGCAGCCAGACCAGAAGCTTCCACAGACAATAGGACACCTAGAGCAGTCCACTGAGCAAGGAACTTCATGTGAAGGCCACAGTGCACCCCGAGGGCCAGAGAGTATGGAGCCAGCCCACCTGGCTGCACCACTTACTCAGTTTGGAACACGGGCCCCTGAGTGCTCCCAGCCAACAATGTCACCCAAACAGCACAAACCAAACCAGCCAGTCAGACATGGGTTCTGGTGAGCGAAGCCAGCTACTTCAATACAGATCACACAGCTGGCAGCACCCGACAGTGTCAGCAATGCACCAGGAGCATGAGCTGAGACACAAACCAGACTGTGTCCCTTCTTTCAAAAGGACAGTTGGCTGAGGGGAACAGGGGATTTGACCTTCACAGGCTCAGCTGCTGTGGGTTGAAACAAGCATAAAAATGCAGCTCTACTGAACATACACAGTCCTTTTTCATCATTACAACTCAAACAATACAGTCTACATCTGTTTGCATAAGGCCAGGCATAGTGACGTATGCTTTTGATTCCTGCATCCCAGGGTTAGGGCAGAGGCAGGTGGACCTCTGAGTTTGAGCCCAGCTTAGTCTATATACTGAGTTCCAGGACAGGTAGGGCTACATAGAAAGACCCTGTCTCAAAAGCAAAACAACAAAAACAAAAGCCTGTTTGCATACCAGTCGTACTGTTTTAATTATGAGCAATCAAGAGGTGGTTACAAACTCATGGGGGTATGTGTGTGGATAACATCCAGTGGATACACAACACTTTACATGAGAGATTCCTGGAGTCAGTGTCCTGTGGACACTGATAAACCACTACATCTTATCTGTGGATGTTTGTGTTCACTGACAAAACCTATGGCTCAAGGGGCTGATCTCCAGGAGAAACACCATAATAGGGAAACAGCATCACCTCATCCAACTCTCAAAGCCCTAATTCCAACTTTAACATCAAACATCACACAACAGAGGCTGCCTTGCTTGTCTCTAATCCCACCAGCAGTGATGGTTGAAGGTGCCCTCTCCAACATTTAGTTTTTTATAGTTTTGAGGATCAAGCCCAGGGTCTCACTCAACATGCTAGGCAATCATTCTGTCACTGAGCTATATCCTGCTTTTCTTTTTCAAGTGTTATCGGGAATAGTTGTTTAACTAAAATGCATTTTCTGCATCTCCAAAAATAACCAGCTTTCATCTCCAATAACCTAAGCACATCCTTGTTACAGCTTCTATAACAAGCTGCTCTCATTCTTGGAGTGACTGTATCTGCTGCCACCTGTGGGAGCCTGCTTGGCCCACCCTGTGACTGGACAGTGTCAGTGCTCGGTTTGGGTCAGAAATCAGCTGGGCTGCTGTCAGCTCATTATTATCAAATCATTGTTCTTATTGTTTTACATTTGTTTATGTGTACACGTCTTGCCTGCATGTCTGTCTATGATCACTTGTGTGTCTGGTGCCTGTGAAGGTCAGAAGACAGTATCGGGTCCCTGGAACTGGAGTTAGAGATGGTTATGAGACATCGTAGGTGTGGGAACAGAACACAGGTCCTCTGCAAGAGCAGCAGATGCTCTCAACCACTGAGCATCTCCCCATCCTATGCCATCTTTTTCTGGGATTCAGGACTCTGCAGTGAAACCACCTAGGCCCAGAGCCTTCGAGCCTGGGCACTAGAGCAGTTTCATCACAGGCCGCTTGGAAAGAAGCTCCCTGCTGAGTACAGCACAGGTGAAGCGGCCAGCCCATCCCCACCACCTCGCTCTCAACGAGGCAGAGAGAAGACCGTGCCCAGTGTCAAAAACAACCAGAATCACAAATACAGCAGGTTTTGTTCACAAAGAACCTGTAACAAAAATAATCAGGACAATGGATTGGTAATCGAGTTCATTTCATTCTCTGCCTAAAGTTCTCATGTTTTTAAAAATTAAATTGGAGGCTGGGGCATGCGCACCACTGCACAGCTGTGAAGATCAGAGAACAACTTGTGGGCTTTGCTTCTCTCCTTCCTCCTGGTGGCCAAACTCAGTCCGTGGGCTTGGCAACCAGCACTTTACTTGCTGAGCCGTTTCACTGCCCTCAAACTCCCTAAAGTTTAATGAAGTAACAGGAAAAAAATACCTCTTACCTCACAAATCAACTCAGCCCTAAAAAGTATAGCAAGATCTCAACAAACTGTCAAAATTGAGAATTTTTCCTTTTGCTTTCTTCTCTTTTTGTTTGGGGTGGGGAGGGGCAGGTTATCATTATGCAGTCCAGGCTGGCCTCAAACACACAATCCTGCCTCAACCTCCCAACTATTGGGATTGTGTAACAATCACATTTGGCTTTTGAGAAATCTGTAGAGGGGAGACGCAGAAGTCTACGTTCAGTGTTCTACCTTTTTTTCTTGAGACAAGGCCTCTCACTAGGATCTGAAGTTCACTAAGGAAGCTAGATGGGGTGGCCAGCAAGCCCCAGTAACCTACCTGTCAGTCCTCCCCACTGAGGTCATAAGTGTGTGTCACCACACTCAGCTTTTCATGTGGGTGCTGGGGACCAAATACAGTCCACATGATTGCATGGCCAAGCACTTTACTGACCTGAACCATCTCCTCAGGCCCCTTATGAGAGAGTCTGAAAAGGTAGAAACTTAGATACAGCCAAAAATAGCACAAAAATCAGACTCATTATGTCTGATTTCCATCTATTTGATCAACAAAAAAGAATGGAATTATCAAGCGTCCATGAAAGCAAGCACACCAGTGGTGTAAGTTTAAGTTAGTAAATTCCTTTGGGAGACAATTTGGCAGGATTTATCAAAACCCAAAAATAACATTTACTTTGAGCCAGCAATTCCACTTTCAGGCAACGATCCAACAGAAACATCTGTACATGTGCACAAAAGCACATGCTATTAGGACTGCTTCACCAGCAGAGTAGGTCTCTAAGAGCCCAAGTACATCAGTAGGCAAGCAGTTAAGATGCTGATATACCCACAAAATGAAATACGACACAGCTACTAACAATAAAGAGGAAGCTGGGTTTGTGCTCCTGACATGAGCCCAGTGAGAGGTAGACCTTGCTGAAATACAAGCACCGGCTTTAGAAACACACAGAACACAAATGCTCTGAAAATGGGTAAAAGTGGAGAAAAGGAAGCAAAGGCACCAGGGTGTTCCTAACAGCCGCCGAGTGCAAGGCAGGCCTCTCCCCTAAGGCAGCTTTATGAGATGACTCCAAGCAGCCACGGAAACAACCAGCAGAGAAGGAGCCTAAGTAATGGGAGAAAACACCTGTAAGTCACACACCTGAGACAATGCTAACACTAACATCTAAAACACACAGGGACTCATCTGACTGCAAGGAAGCAAACCATTTAAAGATGGACAAAGGGCACAAACACGCCTTTACTATTGTAATAGGACCTCATGCAGCCCAGAATGGCCTTGAACTCCTCATCATTCTGTTTCTACCTACCAAAAGCTGGATACCAGGCTATTTTGTACAAGGCATACAAATAGTAAATGATAAAAAATGTTCGATGTCACTTACTATTAAGGAAATGAAAATTCAAACCTATGTGACTTTACTCCATGTCTGTCAGAACAGCCATTGCAGAAAGGGCAAAAGGTAAGAGCAGGTGAAGAGCAAAGAGCACTTGACTTGCTGGCAGGAGTGTAAAACCACTCACCACATGCAGACAATACGGAGGTCGCTAAGAATCATGCTAGAAGCATCCCATGAGGCAGCAATTCCACTGCTGCATATGAACATCTACCAAAGCAACGAACTGAGAATAAGCACCCCACGCTTAGTGCTGGGTCACAAGAGCCAAGAGCAGAATCAGCAGGAGGTCCACCAACGGACGAGCAGAAAAAGAAGTGGAATGGTATTCAGCCTTGAAAAAGCAGCAAATCCTGTCATCTGCAGCAGAATAAATGAAGATGGAGGACACTTTACTGAATGAAATGGGCCAGGCACAAACACTGTGCAGAGTCTGAAGTGGAAGCTTTGTGAGTCCGTCTACGACATGTGCATTTCAAAACACCGGAGCACATGAATGTCCATCCACATTGTACTTGCCAGTTACAAGTGAATTAAAAGGAAATGAAGAGTGTGGAATCTGTGTGAGCTAGCAGTGGGGATATTTTTTGACTATATATACATATATGTATATATATATATATGTCTTTGACTATATATGTAAAATGAGCTAACACTGACAAAGTGGCAGCCAGATGGCCTGAGACCCCTCCTGACACTCACTCTCCATCATGAAGTCTGGACCCCTCCATAACTTCCAAATTAGGAGCCACCAGCAATTACATCTCACCTTTCCTAGCCATTTCTAAAACCAAACTTGCCTAATTGTACTTGATAAAAAGAGGACAAAAAGGAAATGACCTGGAAAAGCTACAAGAGGCAGTACTCATATGAGGGAGTCTAGAATAAAACAGTGCCATTAGCGTCCACGAGTGAGTCACAAATCAAATCAGGGAGAGATTGGCACCAACGGTTCGGCAGCTCTTGGCACCCCTCCAGAGAATGACTTCTGGGTTTTACTGGAATGCATCGAAGGATCTGGGAAGGCAGGATCACGAAGCTACAATTCGCCAGGCGCCAGCTACCTCCTACTAAACTAAGGGTCAAGCTGTCCATCTTAGCCAGAGCCATCCAGTATCCACCCATTCCTTCATGACAGCATTAAACTAGCAGTAAACTCCTTCAAAACCAGGGGAGATGAAGACAAGATACACCCCCAGCCCTCGCCATCCCTCCCTTCTCTGACCTAGAGATTTCAGGGTCCAGAGAACAGACCAAGCAAGCAAGCCTGACTAGGGAAGGGGCCCTGTGATCTCCCTGTTTGGAGCTTAGCTCTGGACAGGATGGCAGCGACATCCTCTCCACCCAACATTCTTCTTTTTTGGCAGCTCAAGAAAAAGAGCTATTTACAAATCTTGGTCTTCCTCCCTGTTGCAGCTGTCCTCAGACAGTGAGTGCTGAAGGGTTCTCACCCACAAACACAGCAGAATATAATGGAGGTGAGGGTGGGGAATCTAAAAGCAGTTCAGAACATTCCTAAACAAAGCTTTGTTCTGCAGAGCCACACTTTCTGCCCTTGATGACTCTCTGCAGCCCTGGGGTAGTCACAGCATCCCTTAGCATCCTTGGGGTAGCTTTAGACCTAGGTTCAGGGTCTAGGCTGTCTTCAGCAGCCTGACCTCAAATTCACCCCTTCCACGTGGCAGGCATACCATCTAAACCATTCACTAACATGATAGCCTCCCAGGACTTTCATCATTCAAATTTTCCAGAAGCTTGAGCCAGATTCAGAGCACTAGGGTTGAGGGCCTATTGTGTGTCAAAAGCCATTTCACACGAGGCTGAAGCAGCCTTGGAAGCACCTGCGTTTAGAGATGGCCTCTAAAAACCAAGGAGCACACGCAGGTGTGGACCTTCTTGGCTCTGACCCTTGTCTCCAAGCCTCTCCATCCCTATCACAGGAGTCACACCTGGAGGCACTGAGCTTGGGTTTGCAGGGCAGATGTGGAATATATCACATGACACAACACACTCCATTTGGTGAGTCAGGTCTGGCCAACAGGTTCTGGTCAAGGGGCTACTCATGCATGTGTTCAACAACACATAAAACGTGGTCCCACATAGAAGGCATGCTAGGAGCTGGAAAGGTCCCGAATGAAAGCCTTCATTTCATGTGGACATGAGTGTGTGTATGCACAAGTTCATGTACTTGAATATGCACAGGAGACCAGAGGCGCACATCAGGGGTCTTCTTCTCTTGCTCTTCACCTTATTGCTGTGAGAGAGGCTGTCTCACCGGACCTGAAACTCACGGGTTTAGTTAGGCTGGTTGGCCAGGGAGTCCCCAGGATCCACCTGTCTCCATTCCCCCAGGTGCAGGTATGTACCATCATTCCCAGCTTTTGTGTGGCTGCAGGTGATCGGAATTCAGGTCCTGGTGCTTGCATAGCAAAGCCTTTTACCCACTGAGCCCTCTTCCTAGAGGAAGCCTTCATCTGAAAGGGGAAGATCCTGCCCCATGACCCGCTTGGCCTTCTCCAAACCCAAACAGGAAGCTGCCAGATTCTTTCCTGGAGACATAACGACTCCACAGTAAAGGCCAGTAGATATGGACTTGGGGATCTTCAAGCCTGAGTCACGATATGGAGTATCCTTGACAAGCTGTCCTAACCTGTACGCAGTGTCCAATCAGCCTCTTAGCTTCACACAAGTATAGAGGACAGGTCAGGGATGCTACAGAGGACAATCAGGGATCCTAGGCACCAGAGAAAGCTTCAGTATTCAGAAAGACAGCACCAAACACAGGAGCAATCAGATAGGAGCCTAGAACTCCCCACGCCCCAAAAAAACTCACAGTGTATCACACAGGAACAGGACAAGAGAAAAACAGGAAACAATCAGTGAAAAGTTCTTGGAAACCAGAAATGATTGCAAAAGTTTAAAATACAAAGCACAAATGTCAACGCTGAAAAAAATTAGGAAGAAAAATCAGGACAAAAATAGGAAAGAGAAGATCAGAAGACTCAAGAGTTCTAGAAAAAGAGACAAATAATCAAAGAAGTAAGAAACTGGTTGGGGGGGGGGGGCTGGAGAGATGGCTCAGTGGTTAAGAGCACTGGCTGTTCTTCCGAAACACCAGGGTTCAAATCCCAGCACCCACATGGCAGTTCACAGCTGTCTAATTGCCAGGAGTGGTGGCACACGCCTTTAATCCCAGCACTTGGGAGGCAGAGGCAGGCGGATCTCTGTGAGTTCAAGGCCAGCCTGGTCTACAAAGTGAGTCCAGGACAGCCAAGGATACACAGAGAAACCCTGTCTCAGAATACAAGGTGGAGAGTGACAGAGAGAGGGAGGGAGAGAGGGAGAGAGGGAGAGAGGGAGGGAGGGAGGGAAGGAAGGAGGGAGAGCTGTGACAGCAGTAACTACCACTGTAGTAGTTCCTGAAAGAGCAGCAGACAGAACAGGGCTGGTGGGTGGGCACTGTTCCAGATGGGAATAGAGGACTGGGGACTCTTGAGGCTACCCGCTCAACCCTAGCTGAGGAGTCTAAAAGGCAGTGCCCCAGTTCACCTGTGCACACAGGGTCCACACACTCAGCCTGGAGGAGGAGGACAGCCAATGGGCAGACAGAGGTGACGTCCATTCGGTTTTGAACCTCATTTCCAGATGGCAGTGTGGGGAGACGCAGCACACACTGACAGGCTTCTGGGGGGCAATGAGCATCTGGAAACTCCTGGTGGCTCTTCTCGGGCCTGCTGTCTTCTTTCACTGTGGTCAGGCAGGTGAAGCATCGTGTGGTAGAGGTTAAGTCTTTTTAGTGAGATCAGTAGGCAGTTCAGATTAGCATCTGGCAGCACATGAGGAGGAGCTCGGTGTCCCTTTGGTTTGCCGATATGGACAAAAAGTCATCTATGGCCGGACCACATGCCTTGTTGAAGGGGTGTGGCTAAGAAACTGCACAAGCCACGCAGATGACGTCCATTATCCTGAGAGCAATGTGACTGTTGGACATCTTGAGAAATCTGTGGACCCTTCAGACTGCCAAGTATCACGACATAATGTGATATATAAGATGAGAATTCCAGTCTCTCTTTCTCCTGCCCTCACCAGCTGAAAAGTCACACTGAATAAGCACACAGCAAGGTACGCCATTAACAGAATTTGGACTGTTATGGCCTAAAGCAGAGGCCTGGCATGAAACTTACTGAGAGAGAGTGCTTTAAAGGCATCTGTCTCGGGGTCTAGAGCGCCGGAAAAGTGCGAGAGGCAAGCGGAGTTCAGGAGCCGCTAGGAGAGGCCTTCGGCTGTGAGGTTTGGCCAAGGAGACCGTTAGAGGAGAGTTTCAGCTGATGAACAAAGCCAGCCTCAGCTTGGTGGCCAGAATACACTGACTTTATAAATTGACCACAATTTGGTGGTGGAAATAAACCGGCATTACGAACTTGCAAAGTAAGGCCCAACGAACAGTAAGCTTTGAAAGGGACTGCCTTCCAGGACTGCCGTAAACTAAGCTATCCTGAATGGACCTATGTTAAGAATATTAATAGCCTTTTAAGAAAGTGAAAATAGTGTTAGTTAAGTGTTTTGAGATAGGTATTAGAGTGTTTTTAGGTATTAGGGCACTTTTAGATTTTAGATGATAGGTTTTAGGATATAGGATTTAGGTATTTTATAGAGATTTGTTAAGTATTAATAAATATGTGCTATTAAATAAAAATATTCTGTTACAATCATGTCCTGTACCCTACTTGCTGATGGTGATGGAAAGGGAAGCTGCCATGCCTCTGGGCAGAAGTAGGGCAAGGGTGGCCTGAGGAGTGTTTGAGGAGCACACCCACAGGGTGAGAGCCGAGAGGCCTCCTACTGCGTTAAGAAGACCCACGAGGATTCAAAAACAAACATATTTTAGTAAGCCACATCCCCTCACTGGTTCACACTATTGTTTGGGACACTTACCCTTGATGTGACTGAACTTCTCAGCAACAGTTCAAGTCCCTCAACATTCATAGTTTCTGATTCACAGCTGCACCTCAGGCAAGTATCTGCTCAGCTCACAGGAGAATGGCCTCCAGGCCTCAGACACGAAGTGCGAATCCTACATCTTCATTCTGAGGCCACAGTGTCACCATGCACGCAGGACAGCAGATACTGTGCCTGCCTTGGCAGTGCTCAGCACCGCGGGAAGGGCAGGCAGGGGGAGGTCACTGCTTCATTCTGAAGGTTTTACTTAAAAAGACACCAACCTCCCAAAGGAAATAAGAAACACAGGCCAATATGAGGGCTTCTACTAGGGGAACATGGACGCCATGGTGGTTGACTGGATCTCACTAGGAAGGACAAAGAACGCAAGAGTGTTGGGCCAGCAGCACCTCCAACAGGTGCAGCACAGGCTTCTGTGTTTCCTGGAATGCCTACTCTCCCTGCCTCAGCCCACCAGCCTCTTCAGCCCCAGTCCAGGGTTAGGCAGGAGGAGAAGCGCCCCCTCAGGGCCTCTGTGCTACCTGCTCTGGTCACCACGCCTCCCATGAAGAGCAGGACACCCTCAAGACCATCGTCTCACTTCAGAGCTGTCTGTGCTACCTGCTCTGGTCACCACGCCTCCCATGAAGAGCAGGACACTCTCAAGACCACCGACTGTCTCACTTCGGAGCTGTTTGTCATTGTTTGGTTACCTCTCTCACCAGACCACAAACAATTCAGAGCACACTCACGCGGATTTTAGTTACCATTGTATTCTCACTGCCAGTAAAGTTCTATACCTAGTATCTTGTTGGCCACCAGCTTTGCTGCAGGTTCAGGGACAAATCTCAAAAGAATAGAGCAGAGAGAGAGTGAGTTCGCAGGAAACCAGAATCAGATGTCTCTTCTGGACTCTTACACAGGCAGGCACATGCCTCCCCACACCAACATGTGCACAAGCATGTGCATTTGCACACAGAGATGTGATAAACTGTTTATAAGGACTCTACTATCCTCTTCAAGGTTAATTATTGGGAAATAGTATTGCACTCATTTTCCTAAATGTTGGTGCAGACTCGTGACACTGAGGTGCTGGCTAGGAGAAGCTGTTTCTTGAGTCAGTGGATGCCTATCTTCCTGAGTTTTAAGAATGATTTACTCTGACAAGTCACAAGTCCAGTGGGCTGAAGTTCAGGGGCACAGACTGTTCCCCTAAGGTGATCATAAATCCTAGCTCAACCCTGTCATTCCAGCTTCAGAGTGAGGAGCACCTGGTCTAAACTACACACTGTAGGTTCACTTAACTCCATGTAGAAAAGGCAGCTTGCACCAAAAGTACTCACTACATTCCAATGCCGCTTAACTGGATCAAGCACGGGCTATTCTGCCTGTTTGCCTGTTTTATGAGGCTTTTGGAAACAAGGTCTCAGCCTGGCCTCTAACCCAGCATGTAGCCAAGGGTGGCCTTCAACTCCCGATTCTCCTGCTCTCCCTGAGTGCTGTGATTACAGTCATGTCACCATGCTCAGTTCTCCCAGCCTTCTGTTTGTTGTGAGACAGAGTCTTGTGGCACTATTCAGGCTGTCCTTGAACTGCTGGGCTTCTTCAGCCTCCTAGCTGGGGTGAAAAGTGTGCACCACCAAGGCCGGCTCTGTTTACATGATTCACTATTCACTTCCCACAGGGACACTGTAAGGGAACCCTAGGGAGCTGACAGGTGTGGAGGTGAGTGACTTACCCAGGGCCACAGAGCCTGGAAGGATGACAAACGAGTTCTAAAATTCTTACCCACCAGTCGACACATCTCCTTACTTCTCATTCCTACCGCTCATGCTCTCTCCTCCCATCTTGCTGTTTTTTGCTTCTCTCCAGGATCATGGGAAAGCTGCAGTGCTGAGGGTGAGTGGCAGTGTTCCCAGCACAGACTGGACCCCAGAGGGAGATGAGGAGGTGGCTAATGATCCACTGGCATTTCCAGAAACCCAATTGACTGACATACTTAATTACTTATGGTAACGATAAAAAGTACCACTGCTAGATGAAAGATATCAACTGACCGTGTAGTCTTAAGGTAGTAAGATAATAATCTTGTTTGGAGAAAATTAAAATCACAATTATTTTCAATATAGAAATGACTGACTCATTCAAAGGGCATTAGCATGTCAAAGTTATTATCAGATTCCAGGTCCTTCAGACAACACAGGTATTTCCTGAATGTCCCAAAGGCCACAGACTAAAGTAGGGTTGCAACTGTGGCTAATAAGTGGGATGGCAGGGTCTAAAGTTCCTGTTCACAACCACAGCTGAACCAACTGAAGCCTGGACTAGCACATCAGCTGCAAACGCTCTGGTCAATTGCCAAGTGATTTTCATCTAAGAACTGAGATCTCCGCGCAAAATGGCAATGCAGCCCTTGGAGTTGTTATATGCAGTAAGTGGAATAACGAATGTGAAAATAAAATTGTGGACCGCAAGTGCTTACATTTTAAATGACTTCTGTCTGTCTGTTTGTTTTTGAGACACGGTTTCTCTATGTAGTCCTGGCTATCCTAGAACTCACTCTGTAGACCAGGCTTGGCCTTGAACTCACAGAGATATGCCTGCTCTGCCTCCCAAGTAGGATTAAAGGTGTGCGTCACCACACCCGGCCTATGACTTCAGTTTTTAATTCTGTGTAAACACCATGTCCAGAGTGAAGAACGAGACCAGCATGTGCTGACATGAAGCAACAGCTCGGGGGTTTGAGGAGAGGCCCCTCTTCAGTGTGGAGAGTGACCTTACCTCATGCCAACACAGCCCAGTTAGCCTTGACTAGATCTGGGCATGAAGTGGGCATTGCTTTTGTGACAAAGCACAAACTGTGCTCTGTTTCCAGACTGAATTCTAGGTCTATTCTTAGAGCCCCATAGGCATGCTCAGCTCAGGGTAAGGAAGAAAACTGCTAATTAGTTCACTAGTCCCTCACCTCTGACCCCTCCTGATCAAGCTTCTGGTCTCTGACCAGGGATAGCTAAGTCTTTGCTGTATCTTCATAAAGAAGACTTGTACTCTGTACTTTTGAGTCTGGGGGCTCTCAACTCGAACTGCTCTGTCAGTGAGTGTTGAGAGTCCAAGCTCTGAGCTTGAATAAACAACCCTCATGTTATTTACATCAGAGTTGGCTCCTAGGTGGTCTTTGGGGTCTCGAGAACTGGGAAGAACAAAGGTCCATTCCATCCCCAGCCTAGATGGCTCCACAATGGGATTTCCACCACTCACTCCCACCTGTTAACAGGCTGAAAGTGTTTGCTGTTTGTGGAATGACACCCAGTATACACCTATCCCCACCTCCCCCACCCCATCCTCTGTAACTGAAGCCAGGCCTATTCCAGAGAAAGATGGGCTTCCAGTTACAAGAGTCACGTGAGTACGCACAGAAAATGTTTCAAGGGGACATGTATTTCTGCACCTTTTTAAAGGCCCTGTGGTCCCTGTGCCTGGATGTCAAGGTTGTGAACACTTGCTCTGTAGACTTCAGCCACAAAGGAGTCAGTGCGTTCAAAGCTACAGGGCTTGAGAAGCCCCTGCAGTAACTGAGAGACATCTGAGGTTAGAAGTGAATGGCAGGTCAAAAAGGAGGGCCTGTCTTAGTAAGGGTTTCTATTGCTGTGGAGAGAATGATCATGGCATGGCAACTCCTATAAAACAAAAACAAAAACCATTTAATTGGGGCTGGCTTACAGTTCAGATGTTAGTCCATTATCATCATGGTAGGAAAGATATTGGTGCACAGGCAGACATGGTGTTGGAGAGGTGGCTGAGAGTTCTATATCCCGATTAGCAGGCAGCAGGGAGAGAGAAAAAAAGAGAGAGGGAGAGGGAGAGAGGGAGGGAGAGAAGAGAGGGAGAGAGGAGAGAGAGACACTGAGGAGCCTGGCTTGAGCATCTGAGACCTCAAAGCCCACCCCCAGTGACACACTTCCTCTAACAAAACCAGATGCACCTCCTACCAGTGCCACTCCCTATGGCTATGGGGCCATCTCACTCAGAAGGCCAGTGGCCAAAGCTGAGATGCTCCCTTCCTGAGACAGCCTGCAGATGTGTTTTCCCATCTTCACCTTCAAAGTCAGTCACCCGCAAGATGACTGCAGTTGCCCTGTGTGGTATCAGTTTATTAAAATAACTAATTATGAGAATGTTTTGTTTAATCCCAGGTGTGAGGCTGCGAAAGACACAGGCGTAAAGTATTAACTGTCTCATGCGCTAGCAGGGGTGTGGCTTAGCCAGCTGCAGCATGTGAACTCTGAGGACTTGGGAGACAGGATAAAAAGCCAGAGCCCCAGGAAAAGGGGGCTCTACAAAGAAGCAGGAGAAAGGGCTACAAAGAAGAAAGAGGTTGCTATTCTCCCTGTTGCTGGTGCTCCCCCAAACTGCTTCTTGTTCTTCCTGCTGCTGTCTCCTGGTTTGCTGGACTTCTACTGAGACTGCTATTACCCCCAAAGAAACCAACCACCCTAATCAGCAGGAAGTAGTTCAAAGGGAACTACGTCCCCTATCACCTCTAACCTTCTTTCTCTCCTGCATAATGTTGGGGGAAGGGAGGCAAAGGTATTAAGTAATATAAAAACAATTAGACTGTATAATGTACTACAAAAGTAAATAAAAGCCGCTGTGCTACAGCTCTGAGTCAGCAACAGAGACACACTTTACAGAAGCTGTCTCTGCCTCAAGGGCTCACCCATCAGGGCCTGCTCTCTACTGAACGGTGCCTCAGCCTGCTGCCAGCAGCCCCAGCACCCCCAACCCTGTGCCCAAGGGACCAGCTATGTGTGCCCATGTCTCCCCATGTTGCTCTCTCCACTTCATCTCGAACTGTGAAATCTCAAGCTTCCTTCCAAGCCCCGTGTCAACGTCATCCTGCTTCCAAGCCTGCTAACTGAGTTCTCAGCTCTCCATAGTCCTACTCAGTCAGACTCAGTCCTTTATTCCTGGTTACCTGTGTGGTACTTAAAACATCTGTCCAATGTCTTTACAGATGGGAATGGCTATTAAATGGCTGAGTCACACTTGGAAGCCAGGTTCGTTTTTCAGTTATGTTTTTTTTTTTTTTTTTTTTTTTGGTTTTTCGAGACAGGGTTTCTCTGTGTAACCCTGGCTGTCCTGGACTCACTTTGTAGACCAGGCTGGCCTCGAACTCACAGAGATCCGCCTGCCTCTGCCTCCCGAGTGCTGGGATTAAAGGTGTGCGCCGCCACGCCCAGCTAGTTATGTTCTTTCTATTGCACTAGAGACTGAGACTAATTTCTTCCCATCCCCAGAACTCTGATCTCTCACTTCATGACATGGCCCTACAGTCATTCTAATTTCAGCGATTCTCAACCTGTGGGTTGTGACCCCATTGGGGGGGTCAAATGACCTTTTCACAGGGGTCACTTAAAACCACTGGAAAACACAGATATTTAACGATTCATAACTCGCAAAGTTACCCATAAAGTAACAATGAAAATAATTTTATGGTTGGGGGTCACCACAACCAACATGAGGAACTGTATTAAAGGGTCGCAGCACTAAGCCGGGCGGTGGTGGCTCACGCCTTTAATCCCAGCACTTGGGAGGCAGAGGCAGGCGGATCTTTGTGAGTTCGAGGCCGGCCTGGTCTACAAAGCGAGTCCAGGACAGCCAAGGATACACAGAGAAACCCTGTCTCGAAAAACCAAAAAAAAAAAAAAAAGGGTCACAGCACTAGGAAGGTTGAGAACCACTGAACTAACTGGTAAAGCTGATCCCTTTACCATTGGGTAAATCTGGAAGAGAAGGTGTAAGGAACTTTCTGGCCCTATGACAAGCAAAGAATGGGGGTGAGGAAAGTCTTTGGGCTCTGAGGAGAAGCTGAAGTTCTTGGGCAGGGGTGCAGCAGAAACCTCCAAAGAGAGCTGGCTCTGGCCTGCATGGCACCTGGTCCTCCTCAAGAGTTTTCCTCAAGTGCCACCCCACCCCACCCCACCCCACCCCACCTTTGTGCTGCTTCCAGCAGCCAAGGCCGCTCCAGCAGGCTGTTTCCTTACTGGAAGATGCGTTCAGTTTGGGAGAGAAACATGGTCATTATTTCTGAAATAGCTGTACAGGTTATACAGATCGAATTCTGCTGCCTTAAGCTCTTCTGTTTAAACTAATTTTTCAAGAAGTTATTTCTCCATAATTTAGTAAGTCGTCTAGCTGTAACTTCTGTTAGTGGAAACAGCTGAACAAGGCAAATTACTTCGGAACAACAAAACTGGATTTGGTTTAACCAAGTCCAGGCTCCTTTCGCTCTGTTCTATTTGTGATGTCTTTAAATGTTTCTTAACCCCAGGACCTGTCTCAGGAACTCCAAGGTCTGTCTTTAATCGGTGTTCCAAATCTGCTCTTTGTCAAATTCTTCATCCAGCTTTCTCAAAAGAAGCACAGTGCTTTGCCTTGGAGTCTTTCTAGACTGAGTCCTCACTCTGGATGGCTGAGCCTTGGCAGACACGTGGCTTTCGAAGCAGTGCCATGGTGTGCAACATCTGCTAGTGGAGGAGTGAGAGTCACATGGGTGGAGAGGAAATCAGCTTCCCAACTAGATGGTGTCCCTACAGACAGATATTTTGCTTCAAGATTATAAACTTACAAGAAGCAACCAGTCACAATGCCAACACATGGGGACAAATGAAGCTTCACATGAGGGCAGATGAGCTAGGCAGGGTGAAGAGAGGCCACCTTCAGTAGCTGTGGCGCTTCAACTAGAAACAAGAGGGTAAAAGCCCTCTGTGGACTAGACTGTCACAGTGGTTGTCACACAATGATCAACTCTATTTTTCACACCAAATAGGAAAATAAGAATCTGGCCTTTTAGCTAAAATCATGTGTGAACTATAATATGAACTAAAACCCACACTCCAGATTATTGCTGTGAGAAGAAAATCAATTTGACAAACATAGTCCCAAGCAAACTATGAAAATACAACTTCATACTAGCAAGCAGGAGTCAGAGGTCACCGCTGAACTCACTGACAGGAAGAGACGAGATGAGAAATGACTGTGCCCACACACCTTGGGACTTCTGAGAAGTGAGCAAACTCCTTCAAGTTAAAAGCCTCAACCTGCCAAATTCATTGAAGAAGAAACGGATATAAAGAGGCCTGGATCTATTAAAGAAGTTGAACCAACAATTCCTTCAACAAAATGCAAATGTCAGGCCCAGAAAGCTTTACTTTCTCGTAAATTCTACTGAGCATTTAAAGAGGAAATAGTATCAGTTCCTTGCCCTCCCCTCCAGAAAAGGGAAGAGAGAGAACACAGCTAACTCATCCTACAGAACCAGTAGTATTCTAATGCCCAAGCCAGAAAATAATTAAGAAAGGGCACAGCAGGCACAGTGGCATAGGCCTGTAAAACTAGCACTCAGGAGGCTGGAGGAGGAGGAGCATGTGCTTGAGGCCAGCCTGGACACAAAGCGAGACCTTGTCTCAAAAGAAGAGAACAAAAGAAAGGGAAAGGAAGGAGAGAAAGGAAAATAAAATCTCCAATGACACAAATATAAAAATAAGCAACAAAAGGCAAGCCGAAGAATTCCACACGATGGTGAGTGTATTTGACTACAGAAGTGAGAACAGGTCCAACTTGGGAATCCGAGTTACTAGGCTGCTGAGATGGCCCAGTGGGTAGAGGCTTGCTGCCAAGTAGGATGACCTGAGTCTGCTCCCTGAAAGTGCACAGTGCAAGGAGGGAACCAATCCTAGCAAGTTGCCCCTGACCTCCACACACGTCATGGTGCCCACCCCAAGTTAGTTACTGCTAATGAGCTAAAGAAAAATCACCCAATCCTATCAATACAAATACTCATTTTACAAAGCACAAAACTCATTCATTGTGAACATCTTCAGAACAGAAGGAAAACTTCCTTAACTTGATGGAGAGATGTAAGAGTGCAGATTGTGTAGAGAGCCTGAGTGGGGTCCCCAGCACCCCACTCCAGCCCCAGGAAGACCTGGAGCCTCTGGCCACTGCAGATGCTGGCACATGTGCTTACATGCTTGCACAGACCATACTCATAACTAAAATTAATGAGACAAAACTTTAGTATGAGTTTATAAATAAAACTAGAAGCTACGATCATCTTTCATCATGGTGAGAAGATGTGGATGTCCTTCCTACCACTTCAGTTTAATTCACAGTAGAAATCCTAAAGCAGGAAGATGGTGCACTACACACATGTAGGCAAAACACCCATGCACATAAAATAAAAGCTTTAAAAATAGGAATAAGCCAGGTTTGGTGGCACACAGCTTTAATGGTAGCACGAGTAGGTAGAGATGGGCAGCCCGAGACACACTGGTGTACATAGTGAGTTCCAGGTCAATGAGGGATAACACAGAGACACCATCTAAAGAACAAATCTCTTTAAAATGTATCAATATTGCCTCATCAATTCTAATAAATGTGTGGAAGAAGGAGTGTTTTCGTGTCTATGTGTGTGTATGCATGTATGTGAAGGCCAGAGGTTCAGACTGGGTATCTTACGCTCCCTGCCTTATTTAGATAGGCCCCTCACTGGACCCAGGGCTCACCAACCTGGCCTAACTGAGTGGTCACTAAGTTAAGGACCTTCCATCTTTACCTCCTTAGGACAGCTACGACTCTGGCCCAATATAAACTGTAAACTTACTTAAAAGAAAGGGTTTTGTTTTGTTTTGTTTTTTTGGGGTTTACTGTTAAATGGTAACTGGTCTGTGTAGTTTCTGAGCATGAACTTCATAGACGCCTATGTGGTGCTGCAATGTCAGAAGTTTGAGCACACCTCTGAGAGAACTACTGGAGAAAATTTTCACTTCCTCCAGAGTGTGGCCTGGCACTCTAAAGCCATGCAAACACAGGAAGGTGGAACCTACCGTGAGATTCCAGCCAGAACAACAGGATTCAAAAGACAACACTTGGTGGCTGATACTGTTGATCTCTACCCCTCACTTAGAAGAGATCTGGGGTTCCCAACATGTCACACTCTGCTGCTCGGTGACAACCTGGTTTTTTTTTTTTTTTTTTTTTGGTTTTTCAAGACAAGGTTTCTCTGTGTAGCCCTGGCTGTCCTGGACTCACTTTGTAGACCAGGCTGGCCTCGAACTCACAAAGATCCACCTGCCTCTGCCTCCCAAGTGCTGGGATTAAAGGCGTGCGCCACCACCGCCCGGCGACAACCTGGTTTTTTAAAGGAGCAGTTTCTATCAGATCTCAGAACTGAGTCAGGATGGTCAAGAGTGCCTACATCAGAGAGCCGGACCATCTGTTCTTAAAGGAGAAAAGTCATGGACTTCTTTCGTTCAAGATGGCTGGTGCTCAGGGTGAGGGCCTCATTGTAATCCCGTCACCTGAGCGGGCTGGAGCTCAAAACCAGCCTGGGCCACACAGTGAGATCCTTTTCAAAAGAGAAAACAACTGACAGAGCAACACACTTTTGTTTCATATAACAATAATAATACAGGGTTGTTTTGTGTTTTGTTTTGTATTTTGAGATAGGGTGTCTACATAGCTCTGTATGTTCTGAACTCACTCTGTAGACTAGGCTATCCTGAAAATCAGAGAGATCCCCCTGCCTCTGCCTCTAGAGTGTGGGGATTAGAGGCATGTGCCGCCACTTCCAGCTTCTCATGATTTTTAAAGAAAACCAACACGAGGGGCTGGAGACGTGGCTCAGCAGTTAAGAACGCACACTGTCCTCGCAGAAGACCCACATTTGGTCCCAGGCATCCATGCTTGGGCAGCTCAAAACTGTGTATAACTCCAGCTCCAGGGGACCTACCATCCCTGGTCTCTGTGTATGTCCCACAGGAACACACAGTTACAAATAATCATAACAATAAAAACATCAACAATGCATTAAATGTAAAAAAAACATAAAAGCAGATCAGGTATCACCACTGAAACAAGCATAGACTGTATTTTAAAAAAATTTAGGGACTGGAGAGGTGGCTCAGTGGTTAAGAGCACCGACTGCTCTTCCGGAGGACCCGGCACCCACATGGCAGCTCACAACTGTCTGTAACTCCAAGATCTGACACCCTCACACAGACATACATGCAGGCAAAAACATCAATACACATAAGATAAAAATAATTAAAATTTTAATTTCTTAAAATGTTATAGGGATCCAAAGGATAGATATATTTTGTAACTTTTATAGTTTGACTTTTTTTTTTAACCAAGAGGGCATAAATCTTTAAATAATTTTAAATAGGTTTTATTTTTTAGGAAAAGTTCAAATCATCAACACTTGTATATTGGTTCATTTGATTTTGTATGAAACATGTACAAAAGACAATCTTATGAAGAACCATCAGAAAAACATGTCTCTCCATTCTACAGACTGATGCAAATTGAATTACGTCACATTTCTGTTTTAACTCCAAAATTATGTGCAGATTCCCATAGGTGCTTTAAGGACAAAGGCCCTTCTGAGCACACTGTCTACAACACTCTACACGCTGACTAAGTACGCATTTCAAGCAAGAGAGACAAGGAAACAGCACACACTGCAGACTGCCCCATTCACCTCCAGGTCACCCGGCCACACTGCTCACCCAGTCAGATAAGCCTGCTCACTGCCTTCTTCCGCATCTCCAGGCCGTGGTTTTCCAGAGCTCACTGCATGGAGCCCACTTTACAGACACAATGTCCTCATCAGCATTGACACTCCCTTCTTAGACCCAGGTTGCTGATGTTGCAACTATCCTTGGTGTGAAAAGCGACTGAACAGTCTGACATGAACTCCTTTGGGGCCATCTCTCTAGGACCCAGATAAGAGCTGAGCCTGAGCCACAGGGCTTCCTCCAAACTTCAAGTAACTTCAGCAGCACCTTACAGTCTGGAACACGAGGTGAAAAGGCCATAGGAGAGAAAGCGTCCTGGCTCTCCCAGTTTACTGGGGCTGATTTCTGGCCCATCTTCTAAGAAGAATGAGGGAACCATTAGCAAATAGCAAGTGAATAAACTAAGAGTATCAGCTGTCCCAGCTATTTCCAAATATTTTTCACTTCTGATTACTTGAAAGCAAAAAGGAGGCAACTAATGAGATCATCACAGTGCAGGTCAGGATACTGCTGAAACAAACCAGGCAAGTTCACAATAAAATACCTCTAAATGGCCTGGTGTGGTGGTACACAACTTTAATCCCAGCACTCAGGAGGCAGAGGTGGGGAGAGCTCTGTGAGTTCAAGGCTAGCCTGGTCTACAGAGTGAGTCCAGGACAGCCAGAGATACACAGAGAAACCCTGTCTCGACCCCCCCCCCAAAAAAAACCCCCAAACCAACCAAACAAAACCCAACTAAATGCAACTAAATGCATACTGCAACAAGCTGTAAGAAATGCATTCTGATTGGCTGCAACCTGTGGGATGAGGGGCCTGCCCTGGAGAGGAAGGGCTCTGGAGACACTGGGGTCAAAGACTGTCTGCAACCTGCCTGCTGGTGGCAAAAGTGTGCTTCTGTCTTTGCTAGACTATTCCAACCTCTGAGTAGTTTGTGAAATGACTGTTTTCATAAATAAAAGAGTCCCAAAGCAGTACCCTGGGCCCTTTTATATGCCATCTAAAACAAAACAGATTTAAGAACATATATGCATATATATGTAATATAGGCTGTTTCTCTTTTACCAGATCTAAACCTGTGTGTTCTCCTCTCTCCAGTTCTTTTTCCTTTCTTTTTTTTTTTAAGATTTATTTATTCATTATGTATATTGAGTGCTTTGCCTGCATGCACACCTGCAGCCAGAAGAGGGCATCAGATCACATTGTGGATCGTTGTGAGCCACCATGTGGTTGCTGGAAATTGAACTCAGGACCTCTAGAAGAGCAGCCAGTGCTCTTAACCGCTGAGCCATCTCTCCAGCCTCCCTCTTTTTCCTTTCTAAGCCGTTCAATTTCAATTCGCAAACTCTGTAGTTGGATAGCCATTTCTGCAATCCTTTTATCATATCCCTCCTTATCCATTTGCAACTTTTCAAACTGTTCAAACATTCTCCTCATCTATCCTCTCTCCCAAGTCTTCAGAGTTCACATGCTGCAGCTGCTAAGCCACGCCCCTGCTAGCACGTGAGACAGTTAATACTTTACGCCTGTGTCATAAGCAACCTCACACCTGGGATTAAACAAAAACATTCTCACAATTGATTATTGTAATAACTCATACCACAGCTGACTAGCATCTAGATGACTTGCATTTCTTGGTTCCTGTGACTGCTGCTGCAATGAGAATGTACCTATGAGGACACTTAGAGTTCTGAAGGGACATTGCCAGCAGTGGTAAAGGGGCTCTTTTTGCTGTCTTTTGAGACAGAGTATGCAGCCTAGGTTGCCTCCATCTCCCAAGAGCTAGAATTACAGTGTGCACCACTCATCTCTGGTCTTACTGAGGAACCTCCACACTGACTTCTGCGATGGATATACTAGTTCACATTTGCAGCAGCAGCAGCTAAAAGCTGCCCACCCACTCCTGCACGCACCCCTCCTTTGTTTTCTTGTTGTCAGTCAATGGACTGGGGTGAGATGGAATGTCAAGAGTAATTTTTGTTTCCGTTCCCCAGGTGACTAAGGACGCTCAACACTTTTTCAAACATGTCTTGGCCATTTGTGTTTGAGAACTGTGCATTTAACCCACTAGCCTGATGACTGGAGGATTTGGGGTGTTTAATGTTCTTTATATAGACTCCATATTAGCCTCTCTTTTAACACAGAGTCAAGTTGTCTGCTAAAGGAGATCTGACTTCATCCCTTCCTCTTTGCGCTCATCCTATTTTTTTTCCAAGGCTCTAAACCTGCAAGTGCCATACTGAACAGGAACGAAGAGTGGAAACCTTGTCTCAGTGTGAATCGTGCTGGCTAGTTTGTCCCATGCAGCCTCATGGTACTCAAAGAGGGGCTCCCTCTGGGACTGTCTGCTTGAGGACTTCACTGTGACGGGACACTGAACTGTCAAGTACCTCTTCTGTATCTACTGAGGCGATGATGTAATTTCTGTCCCGAAGTCTACATGCTGCGTTTAGCACACAGTAAGTCGTGTTTTTTACCTCTCCAACTAACTGTGAAGCTGCTTTAACAGACATTGAATGGCTACAGCACCTTGGTTTTGGCTTATATTTGCTTGGTGGGTTGGTTTCCATCTCTTGGCTCTCAGTTTGTGTGTATCTTTACCAGCAAGTTTTTTTTTTTTGATAACCTGATCTTCGAAAACAATTAAATAAAATTAAATAAAATTTGCATACTAACAAGATGCATGTGTTTGTCGAATATGAATCAATTTGATATATTTTCCTATTGTCATTACTTATCATGCAATAACAAATCAATATATCAAATTGATTCATATTCGACAAACACATGCATCTTGTTAGTATGCAAATTTTATTTAATTATGCATGTAATTAAAGTATATGTATGTAATAAAATTTTATGTAAACCGAAGAATTGTTTTGTATAAAACAATTTTTATATACATCTGATTTGTAAGCCTATTTTACGTATTTGTATATTTTGAATCATATGAAAATTCCTTGTGGGTAAAGAGACTGTGAAAGAAAATGTTTGGGAGGCTCGATTTTGTGACTTTCACTCAACAGGTGGAAAACAAAGGCTTAAATACTATTAGGATCCCAGAAATCACAACATAAAACCGAGTCTTAGTGAGCACTCAGCAGGGACAGAAATCAGCTCCAGCAGCAAGTGCTCTTGATGTGCTAATGCAGCTGTCGGGCAAATGCCACCACCTCCACCCACCCAGAGCAGGAAGAGCAAGCAGGCAGTCCCATGGGTATCCCCCAGTGGGTCTACCTGTACCTCAAGGGCGAGGACAGCTGTCTGGGGGTGGGATGTGGAGCCTCCCCTGCCTTATTCTGAGAATGTCCAAGGGAGACGGAATCGTTTAGTGCTGGCTCAATGGGTCTGCAGCATCACTCCCAATCTGCTTGGTGCTGATACTCTTCTAAGGAAAAGTTCTCTTGGAGCAGAGTAAACAGTGTTACTGGAGTCCGCCCATCACTAGCAAGCCACTGGCCCTCAGGATGAGGTCAAATCAAGCCAGGAAAAGCACAGTGGTTGAGTGGCCACACTTATTTCCCCAAAGTTAAGATCTTTATTAGTTCTCACGCCACACTGACATTTCTGCAGACATACACCACTTCTGCCTTCCTCATTGGCCTTTCCTTTCCCTACTGCTTCATGCTGCAAGTCAAGGGCTACAGGTCCACATTCCTTTCTCTCATCCTCCACTACAGAAACAAGGCCTACTAAATGTCAGCAGTCTAAGGTGTCCCCACATTAAATTGGCTCCTTTATCTGTGCGGGGATGTGTTCTAAGACTCCAGGGTAATGCCCAAAACCACGGAGAGCAGGCACCCCTACGCACTCTGTGTTTCCCTACATGTACACATGTGCAAGGTAGAAGTCACGCAGAGTAAGAGATCCACAAGAACAACTCATAAGAGGGTTCTGTAGTAAAAGCTATTCAAAACTTAGATGCCAGGAACCAAGTAGGATGATGAGGGTCAGATTGAAGACTAACGCAAGCTACAAAGAAACCTGCCTTAAACGTATACTAAAACAGCAAAAGAACTGTACGAGGCTTACTTCTGGAATTCTTTTAATCTTTTGGACTGCAGTTGAAAATAGGCAACTAAAACTATAAAAAGCAGCTCCGTCAGAGCTGTGTCATCCTTTCCACTGCCCTTCGAGGTGACACCAGCTGCTGCAGTCTCACGATGGCCACTGTGCCACGGGGCAATACTAACTTACTGGGCCACTGATGGCTCTGTGTTTCCTCGATGACAGTATCAGGATCTGGCCTCTACCTGCAGTATCTCATATCCGAGGCCAGGTCTGACTTCCAAGTGTGAAGCCTGACATCGCTGTCCCCCGTAAGTGTAGTGTCTTCTCTCTTCAGAGTGTCCACTGGACTTCACCCAATAAGAAAAAGGGATAAAAGAAAAAGGAACTTAATACATCTATGCACGCCTGTCTTTCTGTTTTAGAAAGGGTCTCACTGTGGGTCCCTGGCTGACTTAGAACTCACTATAGAGAACACACACACTCACAGAGGCCCGCCTGCCTCTCCCTCCTGAGCGAGGAGAGTAAAGGTGTGTGTCGCCATGTTTGGATAACTAAGCTTCTGATGACAGTTTCAGCCCTGAGTCTCACCTTTGTATTTACATGGTGCTCAGCACAATGCTTCCCCCCAGCGATGGAAGATGAAATGTCCCACAAGGCACTGGAAAGAAGACTCAGCGGTTAAGAGTGTATACTGCTTGTGATGGCTTGAGTAGGACCGGCTCCCCAAAGACTCAGGTGAATGAATGCTTGGCCATAGGGAGTAGCACTACTAGGTGGTGTGGCCTTGTTGGAGAAAGTGCATCACTGTGGGGATGTGCTTTGAGGTCTCTTATGTTCAAGCTGTACTTAATCAGCTCTCCTGCTGCCTGCAGATAAAGATGCAGAACTCTCAGTTCTTTCTCCAGCACCATGTCTGCCTGAATGCTGCCATGCTTCCTGCCAAGGCAATAATAGACTAAATATCTGTAACTGTAAGCCAACCCCAATTAAATGTTTTCCTCCATTACAGTTACCCTGGCTACAGTGTTTCTTCACAGCAATAAAGCCCACATTAAGACACTGCTCTTGCAGAGGACCCTGGTTTGGTTCCCAGCATCCCTATCATGCAGCTCACCAATGGCTGTAACTCTAGTTCTAGGAGATCTGATGCCCTCTTCTGACCTTCGTATCCAAATTAAGACATGTACATAAATACATAATTAAAAAATAAAAAGTAAAAAAATTTATATGAGGGGGAGTATCTTCCATATGAATGGACAGCTGTGGGGCCAACAGTCAGTCTCACGGGACAGAGTGGGGGAAAGTGAGGGCACTCGACGATAGCAGGATGGTGGGTGGTTCTCTATTGTCACTCAGTAGAGACTTTGTATAGAATTAGATGTGCAAATTGGTTTGAAATCAGAGCACTTTGTCGTGGAAGGATATACATCTTAGGCACTGGGACAGTCTGAGAAATGGCTTGGAATGGAATCCAAGGAGAAAACCTACATTGTGTGGTGGCTCCATGGGTAAACTGCTTGCTGGGCAACCATGAGAAACTGAGTTTGGATCCCAGCAGCCGACAAGAAGGCTCAGACGGTAAGGATACTTGTCACCAAGCCTGACAACCTCAGTCTGACCCCCAGAATACACATAATGGAAATAAAGCACCAACTCCCTTAGGTTGTTATTCATATATGCAGAGTAGCATGTATGTGCATGCAAACAAATGTAAATTTAATAGAGAATAGGTGTAATACACACCTGTAACCCTGGCACTGGGAGGTGGAGATGAGGATCCCTGGAGCTCACTGGCCAGCCAGACTAGCTAATAGTGAGCTCCAGGTTCAGTGAAAGATAAAGTCTGAAAAAATAGGATGGAGGGTTAGGGAATTTAGCCCAGTGGTACAGTGCTTGCCTAGTCAAGTATAAGGTCTTGGGTTTGGGCCTCAGCTTGGGGGGAGGGTGGTTGTGATAAGACAGACGCATGATGCAAATGTCTATCTTTCAGGCACCCACAACCACCCACACCCACTGTATTCACATGTGCACATACATACACACAGAAATATAGGAGATTTGAAGAGAAGGACCTTGGTCCTAATCCTGGGCCAGCTTTCAGCTTTCCCTTGGCAGCCACAGCCCAACACTACAGGCGCCCTGCACTGAGAGGGCAGACATGGCAGCCCCTACAGCCTCAAGCCCTGGCGTGACTCACCCCGAGGAGGTGGGAACTGGTTTGCCTGGGTCCTCCTTCAGCAAACACTACAGGGGTAGCCAGGGTTCTAAAAGGAATTCCTGAGCCTCCCTTAGCAGTCCCACTGCCAGAGGCATGAGGAGTGTGGTCTCCACTACTCCAGAGGGTAGTTCCACTCAGAAAATACACCACCCCCTTTCTGTCAGGGTCTGATGAACAGTCAGTGGCCAGACATGGGAAATGTCAGTGAGACCTCCCTCCCCCACCCAGTGCTGGGGATCAAACCAGGGTCTAGAGTGGACAAGGCAAAAGCTATAAGAAAGCTGCACCTCCAGCTCAAAATGTGATGTCATAAAGTGAACATTCGCTGGGCATGGTGGCATACGCCTTTAATCCCAGCACTTAGGAGGCAGAGGTAGGTGGATTTCTGAGTTCAAGGCTGATCTCTGGTCTACAGAGTGAATTCTAAAAACAAAATAAAAACTAGATGTCCATAAGTTACTTACAGGGCCTTTGTTGTTTGCTTCTGTTTTCTAAGACAGGGTTTCTCTGTGTAGCCCTGGCTGTCCTGAAACTAGTTCTGTAGATCAGGCTGGCCTTGAACTCAGAAATCCATCTGCCTCTGCCTCCCAAGTGCTGGGATTAAAAGCATGTGCTATCATGTCTGGCTCCACTGGGCCTTTTAAGGGCAGGCAGTAACTGCCGATGTCTTTGGATTTAAAGATAAAAGAGAAGTAAGGCTACAGGAACTGGAGCACAAACACTGTATATGTTATTCCAATTCTCAGATCCTTTCATAGTCATTGCAAATGACAGAAATCTGACATCAGCAAGTCTAGGAGCGCTGTTTCTCAGCAGTTTTTAATGCAAGCTGGCATCAAGGCAATCAGTCTCTGATGCAAAAGCTAAAGACACTGAAAATAGGAATGCTGGGCTGAGGGGCAGCTCAGTTACTGAAGCACTTGCCTTGCAAGCATGAGTTCCTGTGTTGATGTACCTTATAAACTATTTATTACTAACTGTAAACACCTTCTAGCCAACCCACCTAAGGCACAGTAGAAAGTATACCAAAATGAAGATATTCTCAGGCATGGTTTCTTGGGGCAACTGGTCAACCAATGCCAAAGGGAGAACAGCAATCAGCAGCAGCAGAGTGATCACCCAGCTATAGCCATGGCAGCTGCCTCAACCCCCTCCCCTCCACACTTGGGGCTGAGATCGCTCCCATCTCTTTGAATTAGCTGAACCCCCTCGGGCGGGTGCTACACAGTGAGGCCTCTTCTGCCAGCCTGAGCTTGCCACCTCAGGACAGGTGCTCCCTCGGCCTAGCAGCTGGCCGTTGCCACCCACCCACTTGAGGCCATGGTCTCTTCTGTTGTCCTAGGCACAGGCCCTTGGCACAACCCAGCTTGGGTTCGCGGACTCTCCTGTCCTCTTGGCCGCCCCCTCATTTGGTGCCTCAGTCTCTGGGCAGGTGCTGCTTTCTGAGGCTGTCCTAGGCCTTCCTAGGAAGTTGCTGCTGCCAAAACTTGCAGAGCCGAGGCTTTTCACCTGGGCTCTGCAGGTTTTGGTAGCAGCAACTTCCAGGAAAATGTTGTCTAGTGTCTTTCAAAGTTGGGCAGCGATGAACAGTGATGTGAAGCAACGCCAAGGAAAAAAGCCCTCTCGGGTTTCTGGGCCTTCATTTTTATGCACTCTCTCTAATTATGCACCAGAATGTTTTCTCATTGGCCAACCTTATGCCCTCCTCCTGAGGTTCACCTGTTGACCAAGACCACACCCTCTCCCAAGTGTTCCCTATAGTACCAGTCTTCAGGATGATTTCATATGCCCGTTTTAAGAGTATTTGTTAGAAGCACTCCCATAATCCTTACATATTTCTTCAATGCAACTGTGTTTCCAAAGAAATCCAAACGTCCACCACACTCCTGAGTTCCATCCACATAATCCACAGGGAGCCATGGTGGCAGAGCAGCAGTCTGCTCAAATCACTGGACACCAGGACTGTAAGAGCCCGAGGTCTCACCAAAAAAAAAAAAAAAAAAAAAAAAAGGGGAAAACAGAAGAAAAATACATTCAGATTGTGTTCTGACCTCCATACAAAGGCACACATGCACTGACATGAACATGCGTGCAAACACACAGTCTATGCCAGTCCAGAAAAGTAAAAAAATGAAGTGGAACCTTCAAGTTTGTCTAACCAATAAAACTTCAAAGGATTTTCCTCAACTAGAGTGGCCAGGAATGGTCTCTCATGGCCACCACTTTCAGGAAAGAAACCGAGGAGGTAAGAGATCTGAAAAATCATCTAAAAGAAAATGGGGACGGGAGCGAGATGAACACAAGGCAGGACTGTTCTAGCCGGGATGTGGACGGCATTTCTTTAAATGTGGTGGCCCAAACAGATTTCATGCATGTAAGAGCAAGGGCAGCCTGGGGCAGAGCCAGCTTGTCACGAGGCCCAGTTCCTAACACTAGGTGGGAGGCAAAGTGTCAAGGGTTTTATTCTTGCATAACGTTCAGTGAAAGGGACAGAGGCAAGACTCCTGAGCTATGTGCAACTGCCACTGAGAAAACAGACGATAGGCAGACAGGGGTCTGTAGTGGAGCCAAAGCAAAGTTCAGCAGACCCTAGGCAAGCTCCAGAGATGGGTGATGAGAACCCACTTTCACCTCGGCCACGTGTCCTGGGAACGAAACAAAGCCTTCCTTCCTGCTCAGCCCTCCACAAAAGGTTTTCATTTTGAGGCTGCACAGCAGACACAGCTTCAGCTCTCCACATAGACAGTCAATCACCTGAGTGTATACTCTCCCCTCTACCAGTTCTCCTGCAGCCTTGCTATCCTGGTCTAAGGCCACAGTCTTCAGAATGGCGGCCCTAAAACATCAGCTCTGGGTTCCCTATGGAGAAAACCGTAACACTCTCAAACACTCAGGACGTGTGTTTTGTTGCTGTTTTTCAGAGCTGGATACTGAACTTGGAGCTGTACACGCGTGCGAGGCAAGGACTCAACAACTGAGCCACATGCTCAGCTTTGAAAATAATTTAAAATCACATTAAATCAACCCAATCTGTCAGCATTTTTTCAAAGACACCAGCCTTACAAGCCTTTTGGAAGATGTCAATCAAAGTCACAAAAGAACTGAAGAAATCTGACAATCCAAAGATGTCAAGTGTCTAAAGGAAAGGCAGTGCTTCCAGAAGGCTGTGTGGTTCATGCATAGTCCATGCAGCTGCCTCCCTCCCGTATGCAGGACCCAGAGCTCCACATCCTTTTATGCTTTCATTGCTAATCACTGATTTCAAAACATCTACTTAGACAGTAATGTTTAGTCTACAAAAGTAGCAATGGAATGACCAGTGACATGAATTAAGTTCCAGACTGGTAGATGAGACCTTCAAAAAAGAATCTACTCATTATGACCCAATAATTAAAAAATACACCAATTCAAATATGGCCAATGGTTTTGAAAAGACAATTATCATCCAAAGAAGTTATGTAAATGGCTGATAAGACAGTGAAAAGATGTTTGATATCATTACCTATGAAAATTTATATCCATTTAAAACAGCTAAAGTTGCTGCAGGTGAAACCGTACTTTTTAATTATTCTATATTCACTTATAACAAATACACTTACTTAACTACTATTTCTACAAATTCCTACAACCCCTATAAATGCCTACAACCCCTAAGACCTAACCACTAAACCTATTGATAACTATTACAACTATTTTCATAAGGATACAGTCTCTGGGGCAGGTCCTCAGTCATCAGGAATACAGTCTCTGGGGTAGACCCTTTAATGCACTTAGCAGTCCTTTTTCTGGAATATCTCAGATGCAGGTTCGTCAGGGTAAATTGGCTATCGAAGTCTCACTTTAAATAAGGCTTGAGGCTTTCTTCTCTCTGGGAGACCTCAGCGTCTGTAGGCCAACTTACTTTCTTTGTATCAGCAACTCTGCCATTCTACCTCAGTCTACAAAGCTGGCCACAGTTCCGTTCAGGCCACTGTTTGGACAGGTCAAACCCCTCTAGGCAAAAGCTGAGCCACAGGGTTTAGTCCTTGGCCCTTTGCTGTCTTGCTGAGGCTTTCTCTGCTCAACAGCCTTTCTGCCTCAGGGAGATCAGGCCATTAGTCTACCAACACTTCCTTCAGCAGAGGATACAAACTACTAGTTGTCCTTTCTAGTGTGACAGAGCTCGCTAGCATCAGCTCTCTAGCATAGAGTCCCTAGCACACAGCTCTCCCAGGCTCATCCACTTGTCCTTAAATAGGATCTCTCCTTGTTCCACCTGCTTCAGCTTAATCTGGGCTCTGCCCACTTAGCAGCTGAAAACAATGCCAGGTCATAAAGTCTTTCCTTGTTTCACCTGGCTTCAACCTTGTTTTTCAGTCCATAGAGACTACCCTCGTTTCATGTGACTTCATCCATAAGCTGATAAGCTAATTGCTCACAGCCAAGTTGATCTTTGTGCCCCGGATTAAGAGACTGTATCAGAAACCTACATATTTACTAAATTTAATTTATATTAATCTATCTCCCTACATGCGGGTGGTGGTGCACGCCTTTAATCCCTGCACTCGGGAGCCAGAGGCAGGTGAATCTCTGAGTCTGAGACCAGCCTGGTCTATAGACCAAGTTCCAAGACACCCAGGGCTATAAAAAGAAACCCTGTCTTGAAAAACTAAAAACATGAACCAACCAACCAGCAAGACAATAACAACAACAACAAAACCAGCTAAAGCAAAAAACAGACAAACAGTAACAAGTGTGTGAGGACACAGAGGTACCAGGACCACAAGACGGCTGAACAAGGAAATAATGAAGCCACTTAGGAAAAAACCTGGCAGGTCTTCAGAAAGTTAAATACATTATTACCATCTAACTCACCAATTCACTATTAGAAAAATGAAGGCATACCTCCACACAAAACTGTATTAATGCTCAAAACAGTTTTAATCACAATAATTCAAACACCTAAAGAACCTTAAATGTTCATTAAGTAACAAAAAAAAAAACAAAACACAGTATAGCAATATAATACAGTACTACTTGGCAATGCAAAAGTAGTACAGATACATCCCAACTTCACCACCATGAGTTTCCAACACCTAATACCAAACAACACATCCACTCACACGGGCAGCACCTACAGGTGTGCACTGTGAACTACCCACAGGAGGCAGAACCCCACACAGGAAGGAGATCATGGCGGCTCACATTGGGAGGCGCTGCGGACAATGACATGTGAACCCTAAAGTGCACAGGATTTCTTTGTGGGGGTGATGATGGTACACACCTGTGGGTGTGCTATAAGCTATGGAAATGTGCCTTACATGGTACACACCTGTGGGTGTGCTATAAGCTATGGAAATGTGCCTTACACGGTACACACCTGTGGGTGTGCTATAAACTATGGAACTGTCCCTTACACGGTGCACTATAAACTATGGAACTGTGTCCTTACATGGTACACACCTGTGGGTGTGCTATAAACTATGGAACTGTGTCCTTACACGGTAAACACTGTAGCATGTGACTTTTCAAAAAAGCTGTTATGAGGGGTAGGGGTGGCTGGGAATAATAAAGTCCAATGGTAGAGTATTTACCTAGCATGTGTGAGGCCCTAGGTTCAATTCCCAGCAACACACACACACATCCCATATCTGAATTGCAGATAGAATCTGAACACAGTAACATCTGCTCATGAATCTGCATGAATCTGCATTACAGTAGAATTCTAGGAGCCAGAGGCTTCAGTGAGAAGGAATACCACAAAAGCATCCAGACCAATCCTTTGTTGTTGTTCTTTCTTTCTTTTCTTTTTTTTTTTTTTTTTTTTTTGGTTTTTCAAGACAGGGTTTCTCTGTGTAGTCCTGGCTGTCCTGGAACTCAATCTGTAGCCCAAGCTATCCTTGAACTCACAGAGATCCACCTGCCTCTGCCTCTCGAGTGCTGGGACTAAAGGTGTGTGCCACCACCTTCCAGGTTCCTTCCTCTGTTTTGTACATGAAGAAACTACAAAGAAGTCACAGCGCCCAAGGCAGAATGGAAGCTGGACTGATGTCAAGCTAGGAGGGTCAGTGGTAGAGAGTCCTAGTAAGTGCTCAGGATTTAGGTGTGGCACCACCACCAGCAAAACACCGCCTACTCAGTGCAGGATCTTCTGAACTATGTTCCGTTCTATTGAGATATGTTCTCCTTATATAGCTCCGGCTCCTCTCAAATGCCAACTCCTCCTGCCGTGGGCCCGACTCAGGATCCTCCAGGCTCTGAACCTTCAAAGCTAGGCGCTCAGGGGCTGGTGTGATGGCTCAGCAGGTAAAGGTGCTTGTCACCAAGCCTGATGACCAGAGTGCAAAGCCAGGACCCACGTGGTGGAAGGCAAGCCATCAGGCTGTGCCCTGACTTCCAGGTGTGCACCTGCTTCAGCATGTGGTGCCTGTCCTCTGACCTGCAGAACAAGCATGCAATGCACAGTTCTGGTCTGTATAAAATGCCCTGAGTGGGCTGGAGAGATGGCTCAGCGGTTAAGGGCACTGACTGCTCTTCCCAGAGGACCTGGGTTCAAATACCAGCACCCACATGGCAGCTCACAACCATCTGTAACTCTAAGATCTGACACCCCCACATACATGCAGACAAAACACCAGTGCACATAAAATAAAGGTTTTTTTTTTTTTTTTTTTTTTGGTTTTTCGAGACAGGGTTTCTCTGTATAGCCCTGGCTGTCCTGGACTCAATTTGTAGACCAGGCTGGCCTCGAACTCGGAAAGATCCGCCTGCCTCTGCCTCCCAAGTGCTGGGATTAAAGGCGTGCGCCACCACTGCCCGGCTAATAAAGGTATTTTTTAAAATGTTAAAAAAAAAGTCCTGAGTGACACAGGACCATGTACAGTGAACACAGAACAATGAAAATGATTGGCCCCCAGCAATGGGGGAGGGACAACACAACTGCCCCCCTCAGAGAGGTGGCTGTGAAGACCAAGTGACCGAGGCATGACGTACAGTGTGAGGCACAGAGCAGTGAGTAAAGAACAGGGTGGGGGTGCCCTAAAATAGTAATAACCATGACATGGAGACACTGGACTTCACTGCAGCTTCAGCCTAGCCTCCTCATGTGAGAGCACACTCCCAAAGCACCGAGGTTAATGCCTCTGCCAGAGGACAGAGTACTTCCTTATCACACCACTACAACTCGCCTGTGACGGAGTACTCCTGACAGGGTGATCCCAAGCATGAAATCCCAGTCCCTCCAATGACCCCAGAAGGCTTGCGGCTATAAACTCTGTTCTCTCCTTCCCCTGTCCAATGTCCTTCACAGCCCCACATGTAATGGCCACCATGCCAAACAGCATGAGTAGGATGGCTAGATCCAAGCCTGCACAGCAGGAATAGCACACAGGAGGCCAGTATTCAGTGTCTGCAGGCACTGATGCAAGAACTTACAGGACAGTCCAGCACAGAGCAGGCCGTCTGGGTGCACAAGGAAACACCAGCTCTGTCTCTTGCTTATGGCTTCTGACTACTGACCAAAGAAGGCAGCTCAGACTAGAGGCGTGACGGCTCAGTTATACACAACACATGAGGAATTGCTCTTGCCCATCCCATCTCTGCCTCTCTCTGACACACACACACACACACACACAGTGATCTCCTTGCGTGGTCTCCCGTGCCTCATCAGCCCTCAAAGCCTGCATATGTGCTGCTGTCTTAAAGCTATGCTCCTTCTTTATGCCATGGCCGTCGCTTACTCCTGACGCAAAGCCGATCACCATCAGAGCAGCTTCCTGGCCGACCTCCACCCTGTCACTGTCCATCTTTCAACACTTGACTCATCTATTTGACGTCAACATCCTCTTGCCCTTCCAGAGCTTAGAACCCTGGTGTTCTAAATGCACCTTACTGTTGTTGAGTCAGTGTTGGGGATCCACCTGGGGCCTTCCTCATGGGAAGCAAGTGTTCTGCCACTGAGCTACAGCCCCAGATCTCATTTTAAAACTGAGACAGTCTGTCTTAAGTTACTCAAGCAGGCTGTGAACTGCTGATTCTCTTGCTCAGCTCCCAAGTGGCTGAGATACAAGCCTGTATGAACAGGGCAGGCTTGCAAAAGCTAACCTTTAATGCCTATTTATGAATGAATCAATTTCCTATCCTCCAAACCACACACCCAATCTAACTTTCCATGACCCCGTCAGTTTCCTGGTGGCTTCATAGATATATCAAGGCCCTTCTCCCATCGGTACCAACATGAACAGTGCCTCCTTGCTTGGACACCATCTCCAGATGTCCACTGCCAGCCCCAATAAGGATGATTTTCCTGCCCAACCCCCTCCCCCTCCTGCTTTGCCTCCTCTGTTTCAGTCCCCCCATCCTACCCAGCTCTAGCAGGTGCTCTGAGCCCACACACTTCATGTGCTAAGAACAGCAATACCGATTAGCTATTGTGTGCCACAGACCATTCCAAGTCATCTGTGATTACTTGATCCTTCTAACAACTGCATACAATTATCTCCAAGGAGACCAACCAAGTCACAGGCTAACTGGTCCAAGGTCATGAATGACCTGGTGCCAAAACCCATACAACTTTTAAACACATGACACAGTAATTACAACCTGTTTTGTGTTGCACCAAGATCATAAATTGCTCAACCCATGCTTCCACCACCCATAGCCACACCCCAAGCAGCACATCACGGATACCCTGTGACAGACAAGGTCAAGTCCCTAGTCAGGGACTGGTTCTGGTGCCTAGGAGCAGCTCACACAGCAGCTTTCCTTCTCTGTGAGCTGTAGGGAAGGGCCAAGTACCACAGTAACAAGGCTGGGAAAAAGCCAGAGCACCCATTAGATGACACCAGACTGATTCGAGTGTCCACATGACATGCACCTCATGTACATGGACAGGACATGCTTTGTGTCTCCATAGCCCAAGGCATGGGGATAGACAGTGCCAAGCACTTGTTTTAAGGTATAAAAGCAGCTACATGACAAATTGAAGGGGTTTATCACAAAACAACTGGTAAGGTTCTTTCTGGCAATGATGTGACTCAAGGCAGCTGGGAAGTCTGTGCTAAGGCCTCAGAAGATGATGCTATGGGAGTCTCTTTCTTCTGCAAACAAACCTCATCCCAGGCAAGATGTTGGAGGTTTGGTTTCCTGTTACATTGCCATTTGAGAACAGAGGTTAGCCCTGCTTTAAGTTGTTTTCTTAAAAATATGCAAACAAAAGCAGGGCATGGTGGTGCTCGACTTTAATCCCACCACTCAGGAGGTAGAGGCAGGCAGATCTCTGTGAGCCTGATCTACAGAGTGAGTCCAGGACAGCCAGGGCTGTTACACAGAAGAAACCCCGTCTCGAAAAAACCAAGCAGCAGCAATAACAACAACAAAAAAGGAAACAAGCAGAGTGTGTTGGCATAGGCCTTTAATTACAGTACTTGGGAGGCAGAGGTGGATCTCTGAGTTCAAGGCCAGCCTGGTCTGCAGAGTGAGTTCTAAAACACCCAGGGCTGCACAGAGAAACCCTGTCTCACAAAATCAAATAAAGTGAACTATACAATCAGAAGGTCTGTGTAATTAATCCCCATTGCTTGGGAAGGCGAAGGCAGAAGGATCAAGAGTTGAGGATCACCCTGCACTGCTTGAGGCCTTATTTGGAAAGAAAAGAAAAATAGCAAAACTGTAATGCAAATAGAAAATCAAAATGTAGTGGCATTAAAAGACTAGGAGCCTAATGGTCCATGGGTAAAGAGCACAGTTTACACCATTTTGACTAAGAAGCCTAGCCTGCTACTCTCAAAGCTGACAGAGACACAGTGAACCCTACTTCCTAATACCTTGTGTTTTCTTACTTGAAAAATGTTCAGAAGAAGACACGTTTTGCCCAACGGTGTATTATTGTGAAAGAAAGCCTGACACAAACTAGCCTTTGTGTGTCCTCTGTGCTACTCTACTACATCTTGCCCATAGGGCAAGATGAACTATATCTAACTTTGGGGAAGGCAGCCCGGCTCGCTCTCCCCCCACAGGCCCCACCCTAGCTGGCTGTGCGCACCCTCGTCATCCGGCAGCCCACCACCTGTGCTGCTGGAACCCTGCAACTCCGGGGAACAGGCCCAGCCATGGCGGCTCTTCCCTATGGAAAGCAGCAGTCCCTCCAAAGATCACGCCTGAAGTCCATACAGCTCCCAAGAGAGGCTCAAGGTTGCAACAGCAGTCATAAGCAGAGGGAACCAGTTAGCTCCAAGTCCTCAGCAAGGCAGAGAGACACCCAGGTCAGAGTCCTGCATCCTCCTAGCCTCTATACTAGGACTACAGCATGCACCATCAGGCCTATAAAATTCTTCAGGGTGAAAAATTGTTTTTTCAGTGTGGGTCTCATGTAAACAGGGCTGGCCTTGAACACCTAGTTCTCCTGTCTCTAGCCTCCAAGTGCATCCCACCACAGCCTACTTCACTTACATAACTCCCAAACAGGTACATGAGCATCTAACTCAAAGGAATCCAGAAGGACAAGCCTGCAGAGCTGACTAAAGCCTGCAACAGCAGGCTTACTGAATGTCAAACACTCTATGTATTTTCAAAAACTGCCAGAACTTTTTTTTTGGGGGGGGTGGGCATCAGGGAAACAATTTCAACCTCTTACTTCTTGAGCAGGTGAGCAGAACCACTCTTCAACAGTGAGTCAGGGAGGGAAAAGCACAGCACACGGCTACCCCAACACGGACCAGCACATGGCGGAGGAAACAACCTACCAGCCATAAGGGGACTGCAGCCAAGACACAGACTCTGCATCCTTCAGGAAGCTGGTTAAGCTGGACAGGAAGAGAAAACAGGAAGGAACAGTGCAACATAATAAACGCAATGACCAGAGGCACAAGTCAGCCTTCTGGGTGACTGGACCGGGCCTGGCAAGCAAGAGGGGAAGACCTTCTGTACGCAGATAGAGGGATGACATCAGCAAACATTACTAAAAGCTGCCATGAGCTCTGGATCACCTCATCAGCTCTCAGCACTATGAGAACTAAACAAGCTCAGGGCCACCCTGAGGACTAAGTGTCCTGGAGTTGTCAAGTGGGATCTGAGCCTGCGAGGCCTGATGAGGCCAGAAGCTAACACAGAAGATACTGTGGGCAGAGAGAGAGGCACATGCACAGGCCTCCTGTCAGTTCAAGGGAGCTGAAGACGGTGGCTCAGCGCAGGTCCAGGGAAGGCACCTGCGATGTCAGAGGAGGGAACACAGCAGCGTATCACGTAGTCAACAGTAAGCGCAGTGAGAGCTGTGAACCAGACTGCAGGAACCCAACAACAGGAAGTCAGGCCATGGTCCCAAAAAAGGCATCCCGAGTCAGGGCTTAATTTCCTGTTAGAAACAACGGTCCTCAGAGAACCTTCGCCAGGGACCTTCCCAAGTTTTTCATAAAGGACCCGGGACCATATGGTTTACTAACTACAACCGATTCTTAGATTTAACTTTCTCCTCTTTCTTCACTGTGGTGTTGAGGATGGAGCACATGACCTTGCTACACAAGAGTCCTACAAGTGAACTCCACCTGCACCCTGGAAATCAACTTTTAAAACAGAGTACAAACTTCAGAACATAGGAGCAACTCATCAGATCCTCGATCAGAACACTAGTCTGTGGTAATCTGTAAAAAGGCATGCTTTCATTTACCTTTTTACTTCAAGAATTAAGAAAGCAACAGAACACTTTTAATTGGGCTATAAAATTCAGGAAACAGGTGTTTACAGCTGCTGCCCCCATGGCTCTCTAACGCCAGCGCCTCCTCCGCTTGCTGAGCTCCAGCTGAAGGAGAAGGGGAGTAAGTGAGGAGGTGCCCATACCATAGCTTGTACAAAGCAGAGGCCCACAAATCCACGGGTGGTAAAGCACTCAGGAAACAACTGGCTGCAAAAGCTACTTGCAAGAGTGCGCCCTCTACTGGAGGGGTAAAGACACCTCATCGTCACAGGCCTGGTACTGTGGCACTCCGTGAAATCAGACTCTATCAGACGTCCACTGAACTTCTGATTCGCAAGCTCCCTTTTCAGCATCTGGTGCAAGAAATTGCTCAAGACTTCAAAACAGATCTGCGCTTCCAGAGTACAGCTATTGGTGCTTTGCAGGAGGCAAGTGAGGCCTATCTGCCTGGCCTTTTTGAAAATATCAACCTGTGTGCTATCCATGTCAAATGTGTAACAATTATGCCAAAAGATATCTAGCTAGCATGCCACATACATGGAGAATGTGCTTAAGAGTCTGCTATGAGGGGAAACATATCATTCTCAAAAAAATTTTTTTCCTCTTTTTCCTATTATCAGTAGTTCTGAATGTTCGATATTTTTTTCCATGGGGTCAAAAGATACCTAAGTCTATGATTGCGAGTAGAAAAACAGGGGACAGAAATCAGGTATTGGCAGTTTTTTCCATTTTCATTTGTGTGTGAATTTTTAATATAAATGTAAGATGTAAAGCATTAATGCAAGTAAAATGTTTCAGTGAACACATTTCAACAGTTCAACTTATAACAATTATAAATAAACCTGTTAAAATTTTCTGGACAATGCCAGCTTTTGGATTTTTAAAAAATAAGTAAATTTCTTATTGACAGCAACTAAATGGTGTTTGTAGCATTTTTATCATACAGTAGACGCCATCCATTCACTATACTTTTCTAACTGAGTTGTCCCACATGCAAGTACATGTTTTTAATGTCTGTCTCTGTGCTGTCCCTGTAAGTTTGTAAATGTAAATTAAAATACATTAAACTATTAAAAAATTTTCAGGAAGCCGGGCGGTGGTGGCGCACGCCTTTAATCCCAGCACTTGGGAGGCAGAGGCAGGCGGATCTTTGTGAGTTCGAGGCCAGCCTGGTCTACAAAGTGAGTCCAGGACAGCCAAGGATACACAGAGAAACCCTGTCTCGAAAAACCAAAAAAAAAAAAAAAAAAAAAAAAATTTTCAGGAAACAGCAGCCCTGTTCTGAGACTCAGAGATCACACTTTATGGGATGGCTTCTATAAAAGTGATCCACAGAGGCTTCATGCTACATTCCCTCCTCCTCGGTCCCCCACAGAGTGCAAAGGGAGCACTGGGATGGGGGTGGGTGGCAGCCATGTTGGCCCAAGCACAGTCCAACAGCTGTAAAGCACTAACCACAGGCTCCGCTGCAAACCCTGTCCAATGGGATCCTCTGCTCCTCACACAACTGCAAGAGGTAGATGACTCACTGGGAAGTGAGGAAACTGAGGCAGAGTGTTATACCACTTTCTGCTAATGCGCAGCTGGCTCAAGAACGGAAGTCATAGCCACTGCACCCACTGAGCCTCCCACGCCACACTTGCCTTAACATAGAATTGTAGCCTTGGCTGATGGGACTTGACGCCCTTTGATTTTCAATCACAAGCTCTGCACCAAAAGTCTCAACACTGTGAATTCCTGAGTGTCTAGAAAGAACAAGCAGGTAACTACTTTAGGTATAGGTGGTGGGAATACTGACCGGAAAGGCATTTCTGGAGCGGCCCTGGGGTAGGATGGAGGGCGAATGTCAGGTTCTGTGGGAGGCCGGTAAGTGTGATCGAGGAGAGTCTCCTCTCTCCAGGCCCACAGTCCTCAGCTCCAGAAGTTGCTCAACAGCCTCCACGGCTCCATGTTTTCTAACCATGGCCAGCTGGGCCAAGACCCTCTTGGCCTTAGGTCTAGGAGTAGCCAGGCCAGAAGCAGGGCCACAGGCATGCACTCTGCATTAACAAGATGTCCCTTCTCTCCACCCCACTGAGAAAAAGCGAAGAACCTCTACTCATAAAGACCCTTAGGCCAGGAGTGGTGGTTCACACCTTGTGGAGAACAAGAAGGTAGATAGATACACATAGTACAAAATAACAAAAGTTAGATTTTATTATGCTGAGGGTCCTCACACAAGGTTCACACTCTAAATTCCTAACTGTGGTCCTGAGCCTGTCTCCCCAAGGCTGCTTCACCTATACGATGTATATTAGCTGAAGGTCAGGTCCATCAGCTCTCCTGAGTGCTGCAGCAGGTAAAGGGCTGCAGGCCCAGAACCAGGGCTTTGAGTTGGCACACCCCAACATATAGGTGAAGGTCAGTCTCCTGGGGGAGACTCTCCAGCCGCAGGACAGATCTAGGAGGTCTCTCTCTCTCTCTAGCCATGGTCTCTGCTTATATACTGGCCAGTGGGCATCATGGGGCTCTAGGACTGTGTCTGCCTATCTTGAGTGAGTGATGTCACAGAGTTCCGGTTATCGGGTGCAGCCTTGGGTATAGTGCAGATCCTGATTAAGCTGTTTTTACATGTCTAAAAGTCATGTTTTACCATGACCATTACACACCTGAAAATCCACCACTCGAGAAACTGAGGCAGAAAGGTGGTTCATGAATTGGAGGCCGGCTACACAGTGAGTAGTAGACAAGCCTAGACTAGAGTAAGAGTAAAGAGGAAGAGACAGATGAGGTGGGTGGGGGCTGGGGAACGGCAGAGAAAGACAGTCCAACCAATTAACCAACTGTAAGTCGTTGAGTGTAATAGAGAAAAAAAAGGAGTAAGATTGTATGCCATGACATTTCTTCTTTAATGCAAGTTCTCACAGAATCATAATTCTCTTCACAAAGTAGTTACAGGAATTTCAACAGGTCATTGGAATTCAGGATGGGGCAGCAGGGTTCCCATGGGTCTGAAGAGATTACCAAAACTAAAAAGTGCTGGAAGAAAAGGCACTGTCATGTGACTGCCTCCTCAGTCCAGGGCCAGCCACACACCCCCACCCCTCCCATCCACCCCAGCAACTCTGTCCTTCCACACCCAGGTAGGGAAAGCCGCCAGCAGGTTGTTGAGATTGCTCCCCAAAGTCCCCTCTCCCTCCCAGCTACATCTGTGCCATGGAGACCTCCATGAGATGCAGGAAGGGGCTGGTGACAGGTCAACAATGTACCGGCAGAGGCAAGTGTGTCTGTCCTGGCTAGTTTACGTCAACTTGACACAAGCTGAAGTCATCTTGAGAGGAAGGAACCGCAATTAAGAAATGACTTCACTGACGGCAGGAGAGCTGGCCCTGCCCCTCACAGGCTGCAGCACTCACGAGAGCACCAAGGCCCTGCACCTTACCTGGGCAGCACACTACAGCTGGCCCTGGTGTGGGGACTGTGGGTGAGCTAGCCCTGAGGGAGCGAGTCTGAGAGAGCCAGCCCTGCCTTCTGTCTTCTTAGCAAGGGAGAGATCTCCTTTACTCTTTTGCCCTCACCACAAGTAGCAGATGGGAGAGTTGGTCCTGATGGGGTCATGAAAGGAATGCTGGTCCAACCCCTTACCTGCTGCAGCACTCAGGAGAGCAGGCCCTGAAAGCAGGGGCTGCAGGCCTAGAACCAGGGCTTTGAGTTGGCCCACCCCAACATATACCACATGGATGAACTGCTGGAGTGCATGAAGAGGCCAGTTCCACAGACCCAAAACTACAGGATCTCCATGACACAGGACAATAACAGCATATCTGAGAGGAGTCCCAGTGAGGTTCCAGTATTGACATTGAGCTGGCCCACCTCAACTTACACCCCATGGACGAACTGTTGGAGTGCATGAAAAGGCCAGTTCCACAGACCCAAAACTACAGGATGTCCATGACACAGGACAATAATAGCATATCTGAGAGGATTCCCAGTGAGGTTCTAGTACTGACAAAGTAGCAGAAGCCAGAGGCCTCGCACCAGACCAAAGAGTCATTGTAATGAACAATTGTAAGCAAAAAATTATGGACAAAAGGGACACACTGAGACACACTACAGCTTCCACAATAAGTTGTTTTTTATTTTTTAATGTGGAGGGTGGGTCTGAGGGTAGGTGGGAGATGAGAAGGAGCAGGATGCATGATATGAAATTCACCAAGTAAATAAAAAAGAGGAAAGGGGGGGGCAAACAAACAAACAAAAGACTCCATAAACTCAGGCTGTAGGCAAGCCTATAGGGCATTTTCTTTATTTGTGATTGATGGTGGAGGGCCCAGGCCACTGTGTGTGCTGCCATCCCTGGGCTGGTGGTCTTGAGTTCTATAAGAAAGCAGGCTGAGCAAGTCATGTAAGTCAGTAAACAACACTCCTCCCTGGTCTCTACATTAGCTCTTGCCTCCTCTTTGAGTTCCTGTCCTGACTTCCTTCAATGATGAACAGTGTTGTGGAAATATAAGTTAAACAAATTCTTTCCTCCAAGTTTTTTTAGTCACGGTGTTTCATCACAGCCACAGAATCCTAAGACAATGATGCTCCGAAACAGAACTGACCATCAGGAGGATCTTTATCTATCTGAAAAAGGAAAGGCCCTCTCCTAAACATGAGCCATTTACCCTAATACAACAAGCAAGGTAAGATGATGAATCAATCTGTCAGGCTGCTGTCACTGTAAGGAAATACCCGAGGCTGAGTGTGTTATAAGGAAGGAAAGATGTTTGTTTAGTTATCGTTCTTGGAGGTTCATGGGATGGGCTGGCATCTGCAGAGCTGTAGAAAGGACCTTGTGACAGACAAGTCAACATGGCAGGAATGTGTGTGAAGGAGAAATCACAATATGAGACAGGATGACAGGGAGTGAGGCAAGGCTCAGTCTCACTCTCTTCTGACAACAAGCTCCTAAGAGAATCATGAGTCCCCTCAGACGCTGAATACCACCTTTACACATACCCCAGGACAAATCTCCAGCATGGACTCCTGGCAAACAGATGACAGCCAATCACAGCAGGTGGCTGGCGGGAGACCCTGCAGGACGAGTAGCTCCAGGCAGTGCTGAGGCTGTGGCTGTCCTGAGACCAGAAGCTGTTGGTTCACAGCAAGTGATCAAGCAGTGTGGAGGGAAAGACACACCAGATAATCTAAGGAAATTTCTCAAACTCTACAGTCAAAGGATGTGGGATCTTCTGTCTTTTTTAATGCAATGCAATTCCCAAATGAACTACACAGAGTTACCCAATGTGATGGGACGCTAAACAGTCAAAATATGTTTATTTTTAAGTTACGTGGGCGCAGAGCATATTTCAGAGCAAAGGAAAACTTTTCCAATAGTCCAAATGAGGAAATGTTTCCTTAAGATGAGACATCTGGAAAACCTGGCAATTCACTTCTTGTTGATGCTATTTTATGAGACCAGGATTCTCTCTGTATCATTTTAAAAACAGAGACTTTACAGGAGAAAGTGTGTGTGTGTGTGTGTGTGTGTGTGTGTGTGTGTGTGTGCGTGTGTGTGTGTGTGTGTGTGTGTGTGTGTGTGTGTGTGTGTGTGTGGGTGTGTGTGTGTGTCTCTGTGGGCGAGTGTGAGTTTCAGGAACACCCTGGTTACAGAGTGAGTTCTAGGCCAGCCAGGTACTCATGTTATGTAGCCCTGGCTGGCCTAGAACTCACTCTGTAACCAGGGTGTTCCTGAAACTCACACTAGCCCACACCTGTGACCCTAGCCTCTGCCCCCAGGGTGCAACAGGTGGAGCCGGCCCTCTCCATCACATTTTTTGAGACAGGGTCTCTCACTGAACTTGGAGCTTGCCTTAGGCTAGGCTGCCCGCCCAGTCAGCTCTCAGAACCCTCTTGTTTATGCCTCCCCATCATCAGAATCATATCCAGCTTTCCTTCCACTAGGTCTAGAGATCTGAACTCAAGTCCACATGCTTGTGTGACAAGCACTTTACCCAGTGAGCCATCTCCCAGGCCTCATAGAGGACACAATCTCAATCCAAAGCAGTTTCACGTTCACAATTTGATTCAGCAGTATTTACTAAAAAGCGGGCCAGACTGGTCTACAAAGCAACTCCCAGGATAGTCAGAGCTGTTACACAGAGAAACCCTGTCTTGAAAAGAACAAAAAGCATGCTGTGGTAGGCTGGTGAGAGGCTCAGCAGGGAAAGTGTGTGCTGCCACACCTTCCAACTGAGTTTGGTCCTTGGGTTCCACAGGGTAGAAGAGAACTAACCCTGAAAATCCTCCTCTGACCTCCACATGCACACTATGGTACACGTGTACCATATACAATACATAAATCAATGCTTTGTTTTGTTGTTAGAGCATACTGTGAAGCTGTAATCCCAGCACTTGGGAGGCAGAGGCAGGTGGATCTTTGCGAGTTTGAGGCCAGCCTGGTCTACAGAGTGAGTCCAGGACAGCCAGGGCTACACAGAGAAAGCCTGTCTCAAAAAAGAAAACAAAACATCCCAAAAAGACAAAAATAAATAAAAATACTGTGATTCATACTTGCTTCACACTCCAGCTTCCCTCTGACAGACACAGAGCCTTTCCCCTGGATTCCTCATAGGCTTCCCTAGGCTCCCGGATGCAGAACCAAATACTTTCAGGGATGACTGGCTCAGCCTTTGGGGTGGTCCTCGGGCAAAACAGAGGAGGTAGAGTCCAGAACCCAAGGACCAGCTGGCCACCTCAGGACAGAAGCACAGCAGGCTGCCTGTCACTCCAGTGTCACATTTTCCTTCTCGTATGTATGCACGAGTGTGTTTGTGTGTGCGCACACGTGTGAGCATATGTGCATGCGTAGGCCAGAGAACAATGCTAGATATCTTCCTAAATTCCTCATCACCTTACTGCTTTGGAGATAGGGTCACTTACTTAACTTGGAGCCCACCAATGGGCTAGACTAGCTGGTCAGTGAGATCCATGGCCCTTCTGCCTCTGGCTCCTGATGCTGAGATTGCAGACGCATGTCATCATACCCAGCTTCGACATGGGTGCTGAGGATCTGAAATTGGGCCCCCATACTTTCCCAGCAAGCACTTTGGCAAATGAGCCACCTACCCATTTCCGTGTTTCATTTCTACAGTTTCATCCATCAAGCTAAGCAAAGAAAAAAAAAAACAAAAACAAAAACCTCTGAAAATCTTGTGAATGTAAGATACACACCCCCTGTCAGTCCAGCACTTGGGAGGGAGACTACCGGAGTTCTAAGTTATGACCTCCCCAGGCTACTCAGCAAGACTCTGCCGAAAGAAAGAAAGAGGAGAGAGAGGGAGAGGGAGAGGGAGAGGGAGAGGGAGAGGGAGAGGGAGAGGGAGAGAGAGAGAGAGAGAAGGGAGGGAGAGAGGGAGAGAGGGAAGGAAGGAAGGAAGGAAGGAAGGAAGGAAGGAAGGAAGGAAGGAAGGAAGACTGACCACTGTACAAACTGGAAACCCTAATTTATTACCAAATCTAGACCTGTGCTACAGGACAAATGTGTACACACACACACACACACACACACACACACACACACACACACACACA
>CAJQZJ010000247.1:3565260-3613279 GCA_907164525.1 Lophiomys imhausi | reverse complement strand
ACTGGACACACACCCAGGATGAGGGTGCGTAGAACGGTGCACACTGTAAATGCCTCACGATGTTTCAGTAGCACTGAGAAAATTCTTTGCTTAATACAGTACTTTGGTAAATCAAATTTACTTCAGAAAGTTACCTAGGGCCATAGTAACTTGATCAGAGTACATCTTTGAACCAAAGAGCTCTACAGTCCTGCTGAGACGATATGAGTTTCCAGACTATTTTAATTCACCAGTTCTCTCCCAAAGCCTCTTCCTGAGGCTCAGCATTCAAGCCTGGACAATCTCATACCAGCCAACCAGCAGGACCTCCACTGACCACGAGGAACCGCCACAGTGCAGGCTGGGACAACAGGTCTGCCTGTCCCATTCCAGTCTCTCCACCCAATTTTCTCAGCTGTCTGGATTATGTAATGGCAAGGTCCAAAGTCTACCACTGCATGGTGGAGAAGCAGCTTCCAGGCTAGCCTTGACCAACCCCCATCTCCTCCTCCAGACTCCTCAGCAGTGATACTTTCCACCCACAACTATATGGCTGCGTGCCCAGGAGGCTGGATTTCTTCTGTGTAAATAAGTAACAATCTTCAGCTGCCCTGCTATATTCTAGGCACCTTAAGCATTTATGCATATTTCATCACTGAACCTTCATACAACCTCTTAGGAGAGCTATCCTTTTGTTTTCTTTTCTTGGTTATTTTAGAGAAAAGGTCTCATGTAGCCCAGGCTGGCCTTGAACTCACCATGCAGCAAAAGAAGACCTTGAACTCCCAGCCGTGCAGCAATCACCCCCCTCCCCCAAGATCTGGGATTATGACGTGTGCCACCATATCTGGCTGTGAAGTTCCATTATAGACAATGGCAGTAAGACAGAGAATAAGATCTTGTTGTCTATATCTTCAACTAGCAGTTGGTAAAGGCAAGATCCAAACTCAGGTAGTCTGGGTCTGCATGGGTTCAAACCCTACTCTTGGTACCAACTTGTGTTAGTGAGGGTTTCTATGACTGTGACAGAACACCAAAACCAAAAAACCAAGTTGGGGAGGAAAGGGTTTATTCAGCTTACACTTCCACATTGCTGTTTATCACCAAAGGAAGTCAGGATAAGAACTCAAACAGGGCTGGGCGTGGTGGGGCACGCCTTTAATCCCAGGTAGAGGCAGGCGGATCTCTGTGAGTTCAAGGCCAGCCTGGTCTATAAAATGAGTCCAGGACAACCAGGGTTTCACAGAGAAACCCTGTCTCAACCCCCCCCACCCCCCCCAAAAAAAAAAAAACCCGAACTCAAATAGGGCAGGAATGTGGAGGCAGGAGCTGATGAGAGTACACGGAAAGGTGCTGCTTACTGGCTTGCTCAGCCTGCTTTCTAAGAGAACCCAGGACCACACCAGCCCAGGGGATGGCATCATCCACAAAGGGCTAGGGCCCCCCCACACCCCACCCCCACACTGATCACTAGTTCAGAAAATGGCTTGCAGCTGGATCTCAAATGTCTCAAGGAGACATTTCCTCAACTGAGGCTCTTTCCTCTCTGATGACTCTAACTTGTGTTAAGTTGGCATAACACCAGCCAGCACAACTTTGTACATTTTGTTTTATTAACTACTTAGATTCACTTTATTTGTATGTGTACTGTTACTTTGCCTGCATTTATGTCTATGTACCATGTGTGTACCTGGTGTCCTCAGAAATCAAAAGGTATAGTTGTGAGCTGCCACGGGTGGGGGGGGGGGGTGCTGGGAATCAAACCTGGGTGCTCTGGAAGGGCAGCCAGTGCTCTTTTTTTTTTGGTTTTTTGAGACAGGGTTTCTCTGTGTAGCCCTGGCTGTCCTGGACTCACTTTGTAGACCAGGCTGGCCTCGAACTCGCAAAGATCCGCCTGCCTCTGCCTCCCAAGTGCTGGGATTAAAGGCGTGCGCCACCACTGCCCGGCGACCTTAAACTCTTAATCTGACTCCCGAGTGCTGGGAATCAGGTATATTCCATTTTTTGTTTTGTTTTTTGGTTTTTTTTTTTTTGTTTTTTTTTGGTTTTTCGAGACAGGGTTTCTCTGTGTATCCTTGGCTGTCCTGGACTCGCTTTGTAGACCAGGCTGGCCTCGAACTCACAGAGATCCGCCTGCCTCTGCCTCCCAAGTGCTGGGATTAAAGGCGTGCGCCACCACCGCCCGGCTTAGCCAGTGCTCTTTTTGCTTGTTTTTCTTACTCTGTAGCCTAGGCTGGACTGGAATCCCTTATGTAGCCTATGCTGGCCTCAAACTTTCAGTGGTCCTCCTCCTGGGTGTTAGGATTACAGACATGCCATCGTAGTTTATAATTTTGAAAGCATTTTAAAGAAGCATGAAGAGTCCTTGAACCCTCCCTCAGTTGTGAGAATAAGAATGACATAACTCCATCACAAGCCAATGCAAAGCACCAACAGTAAGATGAAAACAGACATTTTAACAAATTATTAAGGGCTGTGGAAATAGCTCAGCTGCTTACTGCTCTTCCAAAGAACCCAAGTTCACTTCCCACTACCCCACATCAGGCAGCTCACAACTGTGTGTAACTTCAGCTTCAGGGAATTCAATGCCTCAGGCCTCCTAGGGCACATGCACATATCCACAGGACAGATGGACACACACACACATACACACACACGTACTGCTATACATAATTTAAAACATTTTTTAGACAAATCTTTAGAAAGTAAAGAAGTCAGTTTGGGGCCACTGAGATAGGTTTGGAGCAGTGGTTCTCAACCTGAACGACCCTTTCACAGGGGTCACATATCAGATATCCTGCATATCAGATATTTACAACACAATTCATAACAGTAGCAAAATTACAGTTATGAAGTAGCAATGAAATAATTTTATGGTTGGAGTTAGCACAACATGAACTGTATTATAGGGTCGCAGCATTAGGAAGGTTGAGAACCACTGGTCTGGAGGTGAAGACACACAAGATCGGAGATATGAGTTTCATCCCCATAACCCACATAAAGGTTGAAAAAAAAGAATGACTTCTGACAAAGTTGTCCTCTGACCTCCACACATGCATCCACATACATGCATCACACACACACAATAATAGTTTTTAAAAGAAGAAATCAGTTTGTATGGTCTTCCCACAAAAACAATCCTGGAGTTTGCTTCCTCACTGCCCCTTCCTCAGTACTCATGACAAACTCACAACTACACATGCAGAAAATCACAGACATGTTTAAATAACTCAGAAACTTGGTGTTCCTAAGTGTCTGACAAGGGATTGAGAAGCAGCCAAGTACTTGGACCATATATGCTCTCAGTGAACTACAAAGCTGTCAAGAGCCCCAGGGTGTGGGGACATAACTGTGCTCCTGGCCCTTGGGAGACTGTGGCAGAATGATTACAAGTTCAAGGCCAGCCTATACTACAACATACAGCCAGTTCATAGTCAGGCTAAACTACATAGCATATGTATCTGTGTCTGTCTGTCTGTCTCACACACACATTCATCCACACAATATCAAAAAAAAAAAGAAAGTAATAAGAAGCTGGGAGGATTTTGAGTTAAACACCATCCTAGACTACATAGTGAGACACTGTCTCAGCACTGTGCACCACACACGTGCACACACACGCACACAGGCACACAAACTGACAGTAGGATATGGGAGAGTCAGCAAGGGCTAAATAGTAAGTTTGAAAACAAACCCTGGGTCTGATTTCTTACACCTCTTTAAAAAGAGAATACTGTTAACCAGGAAGCAAAGCCATAAATACTAAGCTGTTTACTTAAAAAGCTCTTGAAAATCCCTGCACTGTGTCTGATAATGACAGCAAAATGAAGAGCTGAAGAGTGACTAGCAAGGAAACGAGTCTCCAGCTGGATCTTGTATGGACAATTACAGAGAAAGCAACAGATGACACGTGACAAATCCAGACACTGCCAATTTCCACATCTGAGCTGTACGTATTGCTAGGTGAAGTAACCGTGCATCCCAGGCAGTCTTTTCCAGGAGCCATGAGCTTCACACACAACAGACCGTATAGACTGTGTGGGGAGGAGGGCTGCCATCCTAGGCACGTTTCCTGACCTCTTTTAATTTCATCAGTAATGTTCTCATTGAAGAACTGAAGATTAAAGCACAAAGGATTATGGAAAACAGTATTTTCCATCTCACCACTCCAGGCTTCAACTATTACCCATAGCCATTTGACCAAGGCAGATTAGAGTCTCTGAAAATCACTTTCTGGACAAACTAATTATTTGGGAAAGCAAGATTTAGTTGTGAAGCCCTATGCAAGGTGGGGAAAGAATTGAAAAAGGAGAGATGAAGGCAATAGCTGGACATGTGTACAAACAGTATATGGCTCCCAGAACACATGCACAAAAACAGAAGTGCATGTGGTGCATGGGTATGAGTGTGTGTATGAATGCATGCACACACAAGCACACAGCATGTGGACAGGAGCACACGCACACACATACACATTCACACATATGCACACTGGCCTCCAGCTTTTCATTCAACTCACATCCTTTCACTCACTCTGGTCATAGCAGTGTACCTGGCTTTTCTTTTCTTTTTCTTTTTTTTTTTTCGAGACAGGGTTTCTCTGTTTAACAGCTCTGGCTGTCCTGGACTCGCTTTGTAGACCAGGCTGGCCTCGAACTCGCAAAGATCCACCTGCCTCTGCCTCCCAAGTGCTGGGATTAAAGGCGTGCGCCACCACCGCCTGGCTCTTTTCTTTTTTTAACATTTATTTATTTCTTCAAGTTACATCTCAATCATAGTCCCCTTCCTCCTCCCCATCCCGGTCTCAGGTTCCCCCTCACCGTCCTATCTGCTTTTTTCTTTTCTTTTTTACTTTAAGGTGTATCTTTCCCCCTTTTGTACCTGGCTTTTCATTCATCCAAAAATCTTCACCACTTTCACCTGACACAAGAGTCTACTTTCCTCACAGGCAAAATTCATGATTTCATGAACCCATTTTGAAGAAGGTAAGACTTTTCTGAGAAGCGTGAGAGGCTTCTGTAGTAGAAGTTAAGTCTTTATAGAGAAATTAGTAGGCAGTTCAGAATAGCATCTGGCAGCACATGAGGAGGAGCTCGGTGTCCCTTTAGTTTGCTTATATGGACAAAAAGTCATCTATGGCCGGACCACATGCCTTGTTGAAGGGGCGTGGCTAAGAAACTGCACAAGCCACGCAGATAACGTCCATTATCCTGAGAGCAATGTGACTGTTGGACATCTTGAGAAATCTTGTGGACCCTTCAGACTGCCAAGTATCACGACATAATGCGATATAGAAGATGAGAATTCCAGTCTCTCTTTCTCCTGCCCTCACCAGCTGAAAAGTCACACTGAATAAGCACACAGCAAGGTACGCCATTAACAGAATTTGGACTGTTACGGCCTAAAGCAGAGGCCTGGCATGAAACTTACTGAGAGAGAGTGCTTTAAAGGCATCTGTCTCAGAGTCTAGAGCGCCGGGAAAGTGCGAGAGGCAAGTGGAGTTCAGGAGCCGCTTGGAGAGGCCGTCGGCTGTGAGGTTTGGCCAAGGAGACCGTTAGAGGAGAGTTTCAGCTGATGAACAAAGCCGGCCTCAGCTTGGTGGCCAGAATACACTGACTTTAAATAAACCGGCATTACGAACTTGCAAAGTAAGGCGCATTACGAACTTGCAAAGTAAGGCCCAACGAACAGTAAGCTTTGAAAGGGACTGCCTTCCAGGACTGCCGTAAACTAAGCTATATCCTGAATGGACCTATGTTAAGAATATTAATAGCCTTTTAAGAAAGTTAAAATAGTGTTAGTTAAGTGTTTTGAGATAGGTATTAGAGTGTTTTTAGGTATTAGGGCACTCTTAGATTATAGGCTTTAGGATATAGGATTTAGGTATTTTAGAGATTTGTTAAGTATTAATAAATATAAGTGTTGATAAATAAAAATATTCTGTTACAGGGATCTCCCTCTTCATGAGTCACATGAACTTCATTTTCCATACTCTCTAAAACAATGTTACCTGGTGTATGTTTAAAGACATCTCTTCATCTAACTCTCCTATATTCCAGAGAAACGGCCAATGATTAGAAAGAAATTAACTGACCTAATTTTACGTCATCACTGTACTCCACAGGGATTCTGTATTCCAGTCTTGGAAAAAAGAAAAAAATTTCCAGTTGCTTAGTAACTAAGTGGGGTGTGGGGGGAGCCAGTCTGCCTGGGCTCAGAACCAAGCTCCGTACTTTCCAGCAACTCGCTACCTGGGCTGTACTGCACATGCAATTCCCCAAAGAGTTGTTACAAAGATAAAAGGAATTAATGTTAGTGAAATGCATGGCTCAGATTAAGGTGTATAAAAGCAACTATTATAGGAAATTAAATAAAGCCTTAATGAATTCTCCAGGTGTTCCAACGGGCACCAAGTATACATGCAGGAAAACCACCATATACATAAAATAACTTTTAAAGGAAATTTTTAATCATAAGGACTGGAGTTCAGATCCTAGTACCCATCTTTAACAAGCTGGCATACTACAAACTCCCATAAACCTAGCTCCAAGAGATCCAACACCTTCTTCACAAAACAAAAAAAGTCCACTTTTCTTTTTAGTCATGAGTGCACACGTGTGTCCCTGTGGGGATGTACACATGGCAGCAGTCCTTGCAGTCCAGAAGACAGTGCTGGGTCCCCTGGAGCTGTGAACCACCCAGTGAGTGCTGAGAACTGAACTACGCCCCTGTAAGAGTCAACCACCCAGTGTGTGCTGAGAACTGACTACGCCCCTGCAAGAGCAGCAAGCTCTCTTAATCACTGCACCTCAGCCCTCAGCACTCCCTACCACGACCAAGGCAAAGGCACACACACGTGTGCACATGCTCGCAAATAACTGTTCGGAAAACAAAAAACAAAAACTCCAAAACACCACAAAACCCTGTACTGGGGTCAGAACTGTGGCTTAGCACGCAAAGCCACTTGATGCCAAGCACAAGCCTGAGGGATTCTATCTCTGGACTCACTTTGTAAACCAGGCTGGCCTCAAACTCAGAGAGCCACCTGTCTCTGCCTTCCGAGTGCAGGGATTAAAGGCGTGCACCACCAAGCCTGGCTCGAGACCCTACTCTTACAAGTTGTTCTTTGACCTGGTCAAGGTGACACACGTCTTTAAATCTCAGCACTCAGGAGGCAGAGGCAGGAGGCTCTCTGAGTTCGAGGCCAGCATGGTCTACAAAGTGAGTTCCAGGACAACCAGGGCTACACAGAGAAACCCTGTCCTGAAAAAACAACAAAATAATAACTAAAGGTTTCCTCTGGCTTACCACACACCTACACACAAATAAATAAACAGACAGACAGACAGACAAATAAATAAATAAATAAAGGCACTAAAAAAATTTAAAAATTCTATGTTTGCATAAATGCAACATGAGAAGCACATGGCAGCCACAGACCAGGCATTTCCTCCTACCACATGGACCCAAGAAACAGCAGGGGCCTCAGAATTATTTTATAAGCAATCTCAATTTCAGTTATGGATGATTTTGGTAATGATTGAATATTCAATTTACATCTACCATGCCACTGAATTTCCAAATGCTATAAAGCATGAGCGTGCACAAGGCTCACCTACAGGGACAGCTATGGCTGACAACCACTAAGTACTTTAGAAAGCTAGCAAAGCCAACAGAAAACTGATAAATGTCATTGGTACAGAGTGTATGTATATATGTCCTGAAATTTCTGACTGCTCCTCATAAATATGTACAATGACTTTGCCAATTAAAAATAAAACCTTGGATGGGCCGGAGAGGTGGCTTAGCGGTTAAGAGCACTGGCTGTTCTCTCAAAGAACCCAGGTTCAATTCCCAGTGCCTGTTATTTTTTAAATCTATTTTATTTTATGTTCTTAAACCTCTTTACTGCCCTTCCAATCCCCCAACACTAGGAGAGAGAGAAAGAAGGTGAGAGGGGAAAGGGACTTAGGACTCTTTGAGCTACTTCCTGCTCATTAGGGTCATTGGGTTCTTTGGGGCAATACCAATCTCAGTCATCAAGATTTCCAGCAGTCCAGCAATAGCAAACACAGCAGCAGCACAGAGACCAGCAGCTGCTCTCTTCTTCAGAGTGGCCCCTTCTTCCTCTCCTCCACCCCCGAGCCCTCTCTGGGCTCTGGCACTCATACTCTCTCCAGAGTCCTCAGAATTAAACTATCTGCAACAGTCAAAAGCACGCCCCCGCTAGAGAACAAGACAATCATAATTAATTAACAGCTGTGGACAAACTGAAGCAGCCCCACATCCCACACCTGGGATTAACACAAAAATATTCCGATATTCACATAATGGAAATGGGTTTTTAAGAAACAAAAACTCTCACCACAAGTACCAACATGGCAGTTAACAACTGTAACTCCAAGCCGGGCGGTGGTGGCGCACGCCTTTAATCCCAGCACTTGGGAGGCAGAGGCAGGCGGATCTCTGTGAGTTCGAGGCCAGCCTGGTCTACAAAGCAAGTCCAGGACAGCCAGAGCTGTTATACAGAGAAACCCTGTCTCGAAAAACCAAAAAAAAAAAAAAAAAAAAAAACAACTGTAACTCCAGTTCCAGGGGATCTTACACCCTCACACAGACGTCATGTAGGCAAAACATCAATGCACATAAGATAAAAATAAAATAAAAATAAAAACATGGGCTGGGTAGTAGTGATCCATGCTTTTAATCCCAGCACTCGGGAGGCAGAGGTAGGTGGATCTCTGAGTTCCAGGCCAGCCTGGTCTACAGAGTGAGTCCAGAATAGTCAGTGCTACAAGGAGAAACCCTGCCTCAAAAAATAGATAAATAAATAATAATAAATAAATAAATAAATAAATAAAAATAGAAATAGATGACAGACTGAAAGACAGAAGATAGATAAAAACATGGACTGAAGATGACTCAGTAGTTAAGAACCCTAGCTGTTCTTCTGGAGGACCCAGATTCCATTCCCAACACCCACATGGCAGCTCACAACCATCTGTAGTTCCAGTTCTAGGGGATCTGACACCCTCTTCTGGCCTCCACATATGAACTATACACATTCATGCAGGCAAAACATCTATACACATAAACTAAAAATAATCTTTTTTTAAAATAATATATTACTGTAACAAATTTTCTTCAAAATATCTACAAAGATATTCATCATACAGCTGTCCTAAGAGCAGAAAACTAAAAAAAAAAAAAAAAAAAAAAAACTCATATCCTATGGCAGGCAAGGGGTTAAATGGCACTTCCTAAATACCATAGATATCATAGGGTTCTCAAAACAAGTTTGGAGAGTATAAACAATGACAGGGACATTTTCTTTCTTTCTTTTTTTTTTTTTAAAGATTTATTTATTATGTATACAGTGTTCTGTCTGCAGGTATATCTGCAGGCCAGAAGAGGGCACCAGATTTCATTATGGATGGTTGGGAGCCACCACGTGGTTGCTGGGAATTGAACTCATGACCTCTGGAAGAGCAGCCAGTGCTCTTAACCTCTGAGCCATCTCTCCAGCCCAACAGGGACATTTTCATAACACATTATGTTAAAGTCTGACACAAGTTACTAACAGAATGATAGCATTTCTATTTTTAAAAAGTCCAAGTATGCACAGCACAACTGCAAAACTTACGGCTTTAGGTGGTAAGATTTGTTTTAATTGTGTTCTTGTATTTTGAGATTTTTCTACAACAAAGGCAGGTGTCTATACTCCACAATTAAAAAAAGTTCTCAGCCAAGCACAGTGGCACATGCCTTTAATTCCAGTGGCAGATCTCTGCGAGTTTGAGGCTAGCCTGGTCTACAGTGAGTCCCAGTGAGACCCTGTCTCAAAAGAACCACCAAACAACCAAACACACACACACTCACACACATATTCACACACACTCACACATGTGCACGCACGCACTCACGCACACGCACACACGCGCACACACACATGCACGCATGCACTCGCGCGCGCTCACACACAGACACACACACACAGATTATACTCCCTAGGTCAGCACTAAACTAATGTACTACAGGACCTTGACCTGGACTGCCATGAAGCTGCTCTGTCCCTGTCACATTTATTGTGAACAGACACAGGACTCTCCACAGAAACACTGTTCTAGCTATGTCACCATCCCACTAAGGGACTTACATCACTCTCCCATGTCCTAGTTAGGGTTTCTATGGCTGTGACAAACACCATGACCAAAAGCAACTTGGGGAGGAAAGGGTTAAAGGGTTATCTCAGCTCATACTTCCTGGTTACATTCTGTCTTCCAGGGAAGTCAGGGCAGGACCCTGGGGGCAGGAATTGAAGCAGGGGCCATAAGAGAATGTTGCTTACTGGCTTGCTCAATCCAGAAAATGCCCCACAGGTTTGCCCACAGGCCAATCTGATGGGGGCATTTTCTCAGTTGATGTTCTCTCTGCCCAGATGAGTCTGCCTGTGTCAAGTTGACATAAAAACTGGCCAGTACACTTCACATCCCAAAACTCCACAGATTCCAAACACTAAGCAAAGGATCAAAGACCTGGCTTAGCTTTGCCACTCTGATGTTTTAAAAATAAGATTCGTAGGATGGGCGTGGAAGTGCACGCCTTTAATCCCAGCACTTGGGAGGCAAAGGCAGCGAGCGGGATCTCTGTGAGTCTGAGGCCAGCCTGGTCGACATAATGAGTTTCAGGATAGCCAGGGCTACATAGAACAATGCTATTGGGAGTGCAGATTGACATTTGTCTCCTGTGAAACAATCAGGAGCCTGTATTATCAATTACTATAAAGTTAAAATGGCAACAGTGAAAGACAAGTCCTTCACAAGCAGGCTCATTGGTCCAACTCACCAAAGGCAAGTGCAAGTGGCTCCCAAGGGTGATCCTAGAGGCTCGGGTGGCTAACATCTGGACACATGCTAGGCTTGCATATTCTAGTGGACCCATCTGACCTTAGAGATGGAGACCAGTCCAGGCTGGCTCTACCTATGAGGACATAGGCTTGGAGAAGCTTCCTAAGTTACCTTTGTCACAAGTGGTGACTGATGTCCTGAGCTCGAGGGAAGCTGCCTAAAGGCAGCTCTGCCCGCTAGGTCACATCCACCCCCACCAGCTCAGTGATGGCAGTGGCAGCAGGGCCAGCAGATAATACTGGCTTTAAGACAGACAACTGACTTATCTTAAAAACTCCTTTTTGACTTGTAAAGTAAATGAACTCGATCTATAAATTACTGAGGAAGGATAAATTGGAAGTCCTACCATATAATTTCTTGTGCTGCTACCACTAACTCTAACCACATCAAAATTATCTGAGGATGTTCTATGGATGCAACATACTACACAATGTAATTTTCTGCACCACAGAATGATCTCCCCATAATCTTTTGGAAGTCAATGTGGGAAACATTTTCCCAGGACACTCCAAAAAGGATCCTTGCTCCTACCCGACAGCAGCACGGCTTCCAAGAACAAGCCCTCCCCTGTCTACTTTTGGGGTTTCCTTAGTTTCTTCGAACTACAGGATCCAGGATTTACTTTCCTACAAAAGCCGAGGGCAGAAATGACTTCCTGCTGGAAACCCCAAGTTTGCTGCTGTTTGAGGTGAATGAACTCAGGAAGCCGGCTGAAGGGGTTTTCTCGAGAAAAAACTGTCCATCTACTTTACATCTAGGATCTTGGCTTGGGAGAGGAGTGCATGGCTAAAGTCTGCTTGCGCTGCTGGGCCTGCTTGACTTGGATCTTTCCTAGGAGAAAACACAACCTGAGAGTGCCAGTCGTTTTTTGCTGGTCCCAGTCCCTGATGTCTCCTGACAGTGAGCCCACTGAGGCTGACATGGACACCGGTCAGACTTCACATCACAAGCTCTTCACCCTCTGTGACTAATGCAGTGCAAACTGGACTCAACTGGAGAATTAGGAGAAAGGGGCACAGCCTTACTAAAGACATAAACTGTCTTCTGCTCCAGAGCGGCACTCAGGTAGAGGCCCACTCCTTTAATCCCAGAGGCAGATGGAGCTTTCAAGTTCGAGGTCAGCCTAGACTACAAAGCGAATTCCAGGACACCCAGGAACGAACACACACACACACCCCCACACACAGAGTTTGGGGGGAAGGAGTGGCGCTGTCTATATTGTTTTTGCTCCTAGGAAAAATCCAAGTCAAGCCTAGGCCTGAGAGATGCCAGCAAACTCTAGCCCTGCACTCTACTACCAAGCCAAGATTCCACGGTCCCAGAATTGCTACCTTGTTTTCTTTTTTCTTTGTTGTTTTGAACAAAGCAACCATTCCCCTGTAGAGAAAGCCATAACATGCAGCAATTTCAAATTAAAGAAGAGGGCTGCCAGATAAAATCACGCTTTAAAGAAAGTATATTAAAGGGGGGTTGATATGTGGGGGCACTCACACAGTGGCTCATAACCACCTGTAACTAAAATTCCGGGGGACCCTCTTCTGACCCCCACGGGGAAGCAGGCATGCACCATCGCAGATACCTGTGCAGGCAGAACACTGAGGTTGGCTGAGGCCGTAGCTCAGTGGCAGTGCTTGCATTACCCTAATGCCTAAAAAAAGGTCTCTAAATGAAAACAGTTTAGTGAAAGATCACCAGTTCCCAGTTGAGGTTTAACTTACATTTTTAAGGTATTACCTGGCAAGTCTCTTCTCATGTTTCATTTTCTAGGACCTTTTGACCTTTCAACCTAAATCTTACTGTATTCTGATGTAAATTGCTTTCCTGGAAATCAGTAGTTTCACTGTAAACCTAAACACAGCCAACTCCATTACAGGAAAATTTCCTGTCTGCTATGTGCTTGGGGCAAAAAATACCCAACATAAAAAGTTTAAAGATGTCTTGTCCCCCGCTCTCAAGCTCTAGTGTGCATCCATGAAACAGAGAATGAGCCTGTAGCACACAAGGTCCATGTAGTGCAGGATCTCTGTGGCACTAGACACTTCGGAGAACTAATAATCTGTTGATTATTCATAAACAAAAATTATATATGTATCATTTTGGATAAAAAAATTAAACATCTATTAAACATAACCGTTACTTGGTTAAAACTCATAATAAACAGCAATAGGATATAGTACAATAGTGCTTTGAGCCTACTCAGATGTGGAGAGCTACAAAACTCCATATCCACAGCTTCAAACAACTAAGGAATAGCCAAATACATGTGACACACACTCCATTCTGTCAGTTTGTCGCATGCATACTACACTACTATAAATTCTGGAAGCAAACTGCATTCAGTGAGAAGGGATAATTCTGACATGGCACCTACTACCTGTTAATCTGAGATAAGTTTAAAGTGCATCCAGGAATCACTTGGCCTGGAACAAAGCAGATGATGGATAGCACAGTGTATGAGTGGCACTCGCACGTCTGCCTGAGCAGGTCCTCTCCCTCACTGAGTGTTTCTAACCTGCCACTGCTCAAAGAGATCACCAAGCATGAAAGAACACAGTTTAAAAACGGTTTAAAATGTGTTTGAGCTTGGGGGAGAGGGGGAGAGCACCAAAGTGGAGCATGCTTGTAATCACAGCACTCAGGACTTGGAGGACAGAATTAGGAGTTCAAAGTCATCCTTGGATACATATGAGTTCAAAGCCAGCCTGGACTACATTAGATCCTGTCTCTAAAATAAGTGAATAAACTCAAAATAAAAAGAAACATGTGTCAGTCATACAGTAATTTGCACATAAGTGCAGCATGACAGACTGATGGACTGAGGACAGCTCACAGTGAGTGCACAGGTGTGATATGAACTATGGTGCAATGTACTCACTGCATGTATTTCCCAAGCTGGTATCTATATGGCAGGTAACCCTATCCTCCTCTTACACCAGTACGGACCAAAGTAGTTGACGTGGACAAGTCAAGCGGCAGTCAGTGGTGGCAGCAGATTGTGAATTCACACAGCCTGACTCCAGCACCAATTTAGTGCTCTGGGCTGCAATAAGGGGACAGTAAATACACAGGAGTCAGGAGAACACAGTATCTGTAAACGCTTTTCTAGTACAGGTCTTCTTAGCTGACATTATGATTCAGATACAGTCTCAGTGGATAAGGACTGCAACATGAAAACATTACAGTGACAGTGTCTTAGTTAGGGTTTTCACTGCTATGATAAACACCATGACCAAAAGCGACTTAGGGAGAAAGGGTTTATTTCAGCTTAGAATTCTCGGCTCACCCTCAGTCGCTACGGAGAGTCAGGCAGGAACTCAAGGTGGGAACATGCAGGTAGAAACTGAAGCAGAAGCCATTGGAGGAGTGCTGCTTACTGGCTTGCTCCATGTGGCTTGCTGGGCCTGCTTTCCTATACCATCCAGGGTGGCACCGCTCACAATGGGCTGGGCCTTGTCCCATCAATCAGCAGGCTTTTTCTCAATTGAGGTTCCTTCCTCTTAGATAACACTAACTTGTGTCAGTTGACAAAACAAAAAACAATTCCTCCCCACCCCCCCACCAAAAAAACAAACTAGCCAGCAGCAAATAGACCAAAGAGATGAGCCGTGAAGGGGAGGCAAGTTCACTGTCCCAAAGGATGGGACAGTGATATATATGTTACAGGTATTGTGTGCCCCCAAAAGCTGGCAAGATCTGTGTGTATGAGAGCCATCATGGACTATGTGAGGCTAAGAACCAAGTACAAGATGGCTGCATGAGACCCAAGGCATGCAGGAAGAGAAGGGAGCATTTTGTAACTTCAGAACACACAAGAGGCTGGAGAGATGGCTCAGCTGGCAAAGTGCTTGCCCTGGAGGCGTAAGGACTCAAGTTCAATCTCCAGAACCCATACAAAAATGCCAGGAGTGGTGGTGCCTGCCTGCGAACCCAGGGCTGGGGAGAAGCAAACAGGAGGAGGAATCCTGAGAGACTGTCTCAGTGGCTTCCACATGTGTATACATGCACAGCCACAAAAAGCAGATAAAACCTTTGTGGAATGAATGGGGGAAGGGATCACAAACACACGAAGAAACAAACACATAGGTGGTTTGCAACATCTATACCCACTGAAGCTATAAGCTCCTTAAACTTCCAATATTAATGAGGCTAGGATACATCTGTTGAGACACAGTCAAGATACCAAACTAGGAGTCCACAGCTTCCAGTAATAACTCGGGGTTCCTAGCAAGAAAAAGAGGATGAGTACACAAGAGACTCACCTCCATCATCTCCAACAGAGGAAACATGCTGACCTAGTGCTTATTTAAATGCATGGCCTCAACCTTTCAGTAGGTTAACCAGAGTCATCCCTAATTAATGACACACCCTGTGTAACGAGGGCCTAAAGGTTCTCCTTGCCCCTCAGAGTCAGGAGTGGGAGACTGAAAAGCCCATGGGCATCTGGAGCCTCTATTAGACAAAGCAGCTGTGGCTCCAGAGAAGGGAGACATCACTGAAGCTTTACGGGAGGAACTGGAAACATCAGCAGGAAACCCAAAGGGAAACTACTGTGCTCAACAGACCTCACAGTCTTGCTTAACTGCATGGCAGCTGGATCTCAGCAACACTTCGTCTGCCTCGGGAGCACCAATAAGAACTTGACCTTCATTTGAGAGCAGAAGATATACAAGAGTCTATGTCCCCCCAGCAGAATAGTTGGGGAGTTCCTGGCAAATCTCCAAGTATCACATCATCAATGCATGAGAGGGACTTCCAAACTTGTGTAGGTTTCCTTTACCTCTCAGACATCATAACTGCAAGATGCTACAAGAGTACAGATGGAATTAAACAACAAACAAAAAAGTGGACAGGACTGGTGGTCCATGTCTTTAATACCAGCAGTTGGGAGGCAGAAGCAGGTAGATCTCTGCTAGTTAAAGGCCAGCCTGGTCTACATAATGAGTTCCAGGCCAAGGCTACATAGTGAGGCACTGTCTAAAAACAAAGGAAAAAAAAAAGGTGTTTAATGTTGATCAGCTGTGTGCTGGATAGATTTATGCTGAACTGGCACAAGCTAGAGTCACCTGGGAGGAGGGAACCTCAGTTGAGAAAATGCCCCCATAAGACCCACTGTAAGGCATTTTCTTAATTAGTGAATGATGGGGGAGGCGCCAGTCCAGCATGGGTGGTGGTTTTGGGTTCTATAAGAAAGCAGGCTGGGGTAGGGGTGGTTCCCACCTTTAATCCCAACACTCGGGAGGCAGAGGCAGGCAAATCTCTGAGTTCAAGGCCACCTTGGTCTACAGAGCTAGTTCCAGAATAGCCAGAGCTGCACAGAGAACCCTGTTTTGAAAAATTAAAAAGCAAAAAACAAATAACAAACAAACAAAAAGAAAGAAAGCAGGCTGAGCAAGCCATGATGAGCAAGCCAGTAAGCAGCACTCCTTCAAGGCCTCTGCATTAGCTTCTGCCTCAGGGGTCCTGCCCTGCTTGAGCTCCTGTCCTGACTTCCTTCAGTGATGGACTAGGGTGTGAGAGTGCAAGCTATTATATAAACCCTTTCAAGCTGGGTTGTTTTTGTTTTGTTGTTGTTTGACACAGGGTTTCTCTGTGTGCAGCTCTGGCTGTCTTGGAGCTAGTGTGCCACCACCACCAGGCTCCCAAGTTGCTTTTGGTCACGGTGTTTCATCACAGCAATAGAAACACTAACAAGGATGACCTGTGGTCCTGTCTCTAGGCCCCGAAGATATAAGTGTGAGCAAGACTGCCAATATGAGACAAAAGTGTACCAATCCCTTCTTACTTACCTTAAAGGGGCCCGACTACTCAAAATGCCAAGCAGGAAGTTGCCCAAGCAGCCACAAACAGCAAGGAAGTCTCCCTTCTCTGCCCCAATGAGGGTGTGCTTGCCTGCAACATTCCCTGCTATACATGATCCACCCCAAACCTTCAGTTTTCAAAGTCAGCCTGAGTGCACCTTCCTTACAGGTTCTGACCTCCAACCCATCCCAAAGCTAAGTCCAACCATTCACAGTGAGGATCACCACAATTTAGAGATTGATCATCCACTAAGGACATGGCTCAGCCCATAAAGTGCCTGCTTAGCAAACAGGAACCCCTGAATTTGACCTAGCACCCATGTTGAAGAGAGGGGGAAAACAAGAAAAAGCCAACGTGATTGTACGTGCCTGTAACCCTCCTACTGAGAAGGCAGAGGAAGGGGGAATCCCTGGGACTTGACTTACTAGCCAGCCAGACTAGCACAATCAGCAAACTCCAGGTTTGGTGAGAGACAGAGTCTCAAGGAAGATAGAGAGCAATTGAAGAAGATACCTGATGTCAACTTTCTAGCCTCCATCATGCACACCACACACACACACACACACACACACACACACACACACACACACACATCACACTCCAAACAGTACTTTTTATCTATTCAACAAATCTTGAGGACCAGTATGAGCCAGTATTGTTCAAGGGACTGGGGAAATTGCAGCCAACAGAATTGGGGTTTTCTTCCCCAAAGGAAGGGGAGAGTTCTGTTGCGCTTTTTTAAATCTTCCTGAAAAGATGTGGGTTGAGACTCAGCATTGAATACCTTTGTATTAGAACCTTGGGCTTCCTGGGTCCGAGCTCTCCAAGCCCACTAAAACTGAAGATACATGAACTAATAGGGAACAGAAGCTAATGAAGCCACTTCTAAGTGAACTTCCACTTCTTAAAAACCTCAAAAGAACAAGGAAGGAAAAGAGAACAGCTACCATAGCGCTGCTGAACCAACACATTTTATGCACTCTGACAGAGCATTCCAATCCCCTTGTAAGCTACAAAGAGTGACCCCACCACCACCACCGAAGCCTTGCAGCCCGATTCAAGTGTCTAACAGATCTTAGAAAGCTGAATGCACCTAAGTTCCCCTAAGCAAGTCTTTCCAAACCTTGATTTCTTACCGGTTCAGTCCTCAGGGGAAATGAGCATATGCCACTTGGACGAACCCAGCGAGAGTGACACAAGGAAACGGCAAACTGAGCTTCAAGCACAAGAGGGACTCAAAGACTGAACACCTCGTGCGCGATCAATGCAGGAGCAATATTAAAACAAAAGCCGGGTCCCACACAGTCCAGTGGAACCTTCCAAGTTCTTAAGAGAAGGAAATGAGAATGTGCTCCAGGGAAGCCGCGAGGATCTGCACAGCGTGGGAGTTCCTGCAGGATGTGAGAGGGATTCCGCGAATTCGGTCTGCTCTGAAGTGGCTTTTGTGAGAAGCGACAGCTGGCACCCCACGGCGGGCGAGGGTGACGCCGAGCTGTGCCATGCGGCGCGGGCTGCCACCTGGGCACTCCCCCCATTCTCCGCAGCGGCGACGCCAGACGCGAGAGCCCGGCCTGCGCCGAGCGCGCCTCAGGAGCCGCGACCTCTCGGGGGAGCCCGCGCCGTCCAGGCTGCGAGCCCCGCCGCGCGCACTCACCTCAGGAGACTGGAGAGCGGGTGGCTGGAGGAACCGAGGCCGCCGCCCCCGGAGCCGCCGCCGCTGCCGGAGCCGCCGCCGCCACCGCCGAAGCCGGAGGAGAGCCGCTTCCCGGACAGCAGCTTCTCCACGGCCGGGAGGTGCCCGGTGCGGGCCGCCTCCAGCAGCTCCTGCTCCTTCCCCATCCCCAGGACCCCCAACCCCCGGACCCCCACCCGGGGCCACGCAGAGCCTGCTCGGGCTCCCAAACTTTCCGTCTCCGGGCAACGCACCCCTCAAACCGGCCGGGGACGCCACCCCCTCTCCCCCCGCCTCCTTGGCCTCCCCCCGCGGCGCGTCACTTCCGGGATCCGGCGTCACGCGTCACCGCGCCCCCGCGCCCCGCCTCCTTGCCCACCTAGTGGGCGGGGCTCTGCGCCGCCTTGCAGGTGACCCAGCGGAGAGGAGCGTTGCCCGGGCGTGAGGAGTTGAGCCTTGCGGAGATGGGGCCGGCGCCTGGAGCACAAGCCCACTCAACAGGTGGGAGAGAACGCACGCGGGACACCTGCAGGAGCCTCCTGAAGTGCTCGCCTTCCCAAAGGTTTGGGACCTCGTGAAACTGGAAGTACGGTCATTTGTCCAGGCACTGTTAGCAACAAAAAAATCTGGTAACGCGTACCTATGTTTTTAATTCCGCTCAAGACGCAAAGATTAAATGAAATAGGCGCCGAGACGTGGAACCAGACAAGAGAAATCTCGCCCCCTGGTGCCTCCTTGAAGGAAGACCGGATAGTTGTAGCACACACCTTTTATCCCAGCAGTCCGGAAGCAGAAGCAGGTGCATCTCTGTGAGTGGAAGGCCAGCTTGGTCTACAAAGCAAGTTACAGGCTACATAGTGAGACCCTATCTCAAACAGAGGGGGACGGGAGTGGCTGGGGAGATGCCGTAGGGTTAAGAGCACTGGCTGCTCTGTTAGAGGATCTGGGTTTGATTCCTATCACCCACATGGCGCCTCACAACAGTCTGTAACTCCAGTCCTAGCGGTTCCGACGCCCTCTTTGGGCCTCGCAGAACACCATGAACGTATGTGGAGCACAAACATACATGCAGCCAAAACATCCATACACATGAAAATTTTTTTAAAGAAATCTTTATTTTAAAGCAATATTCTCGCGCTCCATCCTACTAACCCTTCAGTGAAATAGTCAGAAGAGGCCTTCCTCTTAATTGTCGTGAGATTAAACATATTTTTTTTTTGGTTTTTTTTTTTTTTTTTCGAGACAGGGTTTCTCTGAATATCTCTGGCTGTCCTGGACTTGCTTTGTAGACCAGGCTGGCCTCGAACTCACAAAGATCCGCCTGCCTCTGCCTCCCAAGTGCTGGGATTAAAGGCGTGCGCCACCACCACCCGGCAATTAACATACTTTTAAAGTCAGATTTGGGAAACCAGTCCCAATTTTGAGTATTGATGGAGTGGGAATAAAATGTAATCGGGAAAGGGCGACTATTTTTTTCTGATTTTTCTGCAGTACTAGCCCTGTTCTGACTCGAGGCAGGTGGCCAATATTTGAGGGCTTGAATGAAAGCACTGGATACATTCTGTTGTAACTAGAGACACTTGCGGAACAGAAGGGAAGCCCTAGTAATTCTTCAATAGACACAAGCCTGTGGTCTCAGTTCTTCGGAAAATGCGAGGTTGGGTCCCTGCTGGAAGTTGTTCAGTCCAAGGCAGCAGCAAACAGCTGGACTGAATTTTCTCGCGTTTCCCCAACTTTGCGCTGAAGGTGTCAAGTTAAAGGATTCATTGGCATTGGATTTCCTAAAGGAGAAAAACAAATCTCCCAGAAAACGAATGCGCGCTCTTTCAAAAACGCCTCCTCCCTAAAGAGGATCCACACTTCCAAATTAATTTCTCGTTAAAACAAAATCAGTTTAGCCGGGCGTGGTGGCGCACGCCTTTAATACCAGCACTCGGGAGGTAGAGGCAGGTGGATGTCTGTGAGTTCAAGGCCAGCCTGGTCTACAAAGTGAGTCCAGGACAGCCAGGGTTACACAGAGAAACCTTGTCTCGAAAAACAAAACAAAGTTAATTTAAATGAATCCCCTGAACGATCAACGCGCGTCGGAAATGACTCCTCCGAGGAGCCGTAAGAGTGACGTCATCGCGACGCGACGATTAGCCCAGCACCAGCTTCGGGGTCCAGCTCGTCCTCTCTCGCTTCTTCGCTTTGCGGTGCTACCGTCGCCTCTGTCCTGCTTCTACCGCGATGAACAACCCAGGGGAGTCGCCCACGGACAAAGGCGGAGAGTCAGAGGAGATGAGGGCTACCTCTGGGGGCCCGGTGGCCGCCGACACTGAGGGAATACCGGAGGAAATGGACGGGGATGGAGACGCGGACTTGAAAGAAGCCGCGGTGGAGGAAAGTGAGGTGCGTAAAAGTTTGTGGATACGACTGGAAAAGTACCTGGATTGCGTTTCTGACTGCTTCCTAGCTTTTTGGCTTCCAAAGCTAGAACTAGAATTCACCACGATTCTTTGTTAGTCTGCAACCTTGAGGGGCGGGGCGGGGCGAGGACGGGAAGGTGTAGGTGCTGCTTCGGTTCCACAGTACAAGCACTGCGTTCAGTCATGCTCTTATCTTCGTGGTACATTGTACCTGTGTCCTGGATGCTAAATCCCAGGGGTCTCAGAACCTCATCAAAACCATCGACTCTGCCACTTCGAAAGCTAAGCCATGTTGCCTAGTTGAACCTCTGGGGGTTTTTTTTGTTTTGTTTTGTTTTTCGAGACAGGGTCTCTCTGTGTAACAGCTCTGGCTGCCCTGGACTCGCTTTGTAGACCAGGCTGGCCTCGAACTCACAGAGATCCGCCTGCCTGTGCCTCCCAAATGCTGGGATTAAAGGCGTGCGCCACCACCTCCCAGATAAACCTCTGTATTCTTTAGGTTCCATTTCCGCAAGTAATATCTCGGAGCTTTAAAGCTGGAAATGACTTTGCGAGATCCTGGAATGAATAGTAGATAAGCAGAAACAGACTTTCTAAACGTAACTGCACAAAAAGATTTGAAGTAGCAACTTTTAGGAAAAAGAAAATTGTCGAGAGCGCGGTTTGGTCATCCAAATCCCGACACCTCCTTCTCTATGGAAGGGAGTCGTGTGACCAGGTGACGGCACTCGCCACCCAATAGGGTCAAATGGAATACACTTAGGCAATGCTGGTCTTTATAATATTTATTATACTAAGTAGTCTCTACTTCTACAGGATCAGGATAAGCTGCATCAATCAAACAGAAACACTTAATGGCCATTAAAGCTAGAATAACTAATATTACAATATATAACCACCACATCCTACACTTATATTAATATTCCCACATCACACATCATACGACCTGTCTGAAGACCGTGGCTCTCCTGTTCCCCTGCGTCGGTGTTCAGGGCAAAGCCCCAGTTCTAGTCTCAGTTCAAGGCCTGAGTGAATGGGCAAGGGATAGAGAGAGAGGTCTCAGCACAAGGTCTGAGGAAGGGGCATAGACCTAAGATAGAGACAGAGGCTGGACGTCAGTGACAAGACTGATCGCCACTTACTGCTTGTCTCCTTTGGTTTCTTATACTTTCATCTCAGCTTTAATTAACATATCTCTATGTCACCCGCATATGGCGGCACTTACTAGCTTCTTATCTGGCTCCTTCAGCTGGGCCTCAGCTGGGCTGTGGCTGACAGCTTATTGCAGCTAAACGAGAAGCTATTACTTATAATCCAATACTTAAATTACTTAATCCAATACTTAAATTACTTACTAAACTTCCTGCAGCCATTCTTTATGGCTGCTTACAGGCTCCTTACAAAAATGTAATACAACTTTATGGGATTTTGCTTTTTGTTTTGGTTTTTTGAGACAGGGTTTCTCTGTGTAGACCATGCTAGCCTTGAACTCACAGAGATCCTCCTGCCTCTGCCTCTCGAGTGCTGGCACTAAAGGCGTGCGCCACCACGCTCCGTGGGATTTTGCTTTTTTCGTTATGAAGAGCATCTTCCCAACGCAGACTGGCCTTGAGCTTGTGATCCTCCTGTCACAGATCAGCAGCAAAGCTGTTTTCCGAAGAAAAACTTAAGATGAATGTCTTTTACAGGCAGCTGAAGTAGAATGAAAGAATTCCAGGACCACCTGAGGTACAAAATGAGACCTGCTTCTACCCCAACTCCCTCAGGAAGCGGGGAGGAGAGAGGGAAAGGGAGAAGAGGAGAAGAAGAGTAGGGGAAAAGAAGGGAAAGGAGAAAAGTTAAAGACAAAATTGAAAATCTGAAGCACAAAGGTTAAAAACATGTGTAGATCAGTAGCTGAAAAGAAGTTGAAAGGATTGTCAGATGCTTTATTCCATCCAGCACTTCCCCTCTCCGAATTTCCGTATAAATTTAAATAAATTTTGGGGTTTTTTTGCTTTGTTTTTCTTGTTTTTGTTTTTCCAGAGAGGGTTTCTCTGTGCAGCTTTGGCTGTCCTAAAACTCACTCTGTAGACCAGGCTGGCCTCCTCAGAGATCCACCTGGTTCCTAAGTGCTGGGATTGAAGACATGTTTCACACTGCCTGGCATGATTTTATTTTTAAAGGAATTATTAAGCCGGGCATGGTGGTGCATGCCTTTAATTTCAACACTCAGGAAGCAGCGGCAGGCAGATCTATGTGAGTTCAAGGCCAGCCTGGACTACAAACTGAGTCCAGTACAGCTTGGGCTACACAGAGAAATCCTGTCTTGAACTCTCTCCCCCACCATCAAAAAAAAGCCATTAAAGCCGGGCGGTGGTGGCGCACGCCTTTAATCCCAGCACTTGGGAGGCAGAGGCAGGCGGATCTTTGTGAGTTCGAGGCCAGCCTGGTCTACAAAGTGAGTCCAGGACAGCCAGAGATATTCAGAGAAACCCTGTCTCAAAAAACCAAAAAAAAAAAAAAAAAAAAAGCCATTAAGACTCATTAATGAGTTTTGATGTATTAAGATTTCATAATAAGGTGTTCAGGACAGTAGGTTATACTTGTCATGAATAACTGTTAAGTGCTTACATGAAGAAAAGTGTAAATAATAAACATTTTCAAAAAGTTTTTAGCTTAGGGCAGGTAGAACGGTTCAGCAGATAAAGGTACTTGCCATGCAAGCCTGGGAACTGGAGTTTGATCCCTATAACCCACATAACGGCAGAAAAGAACCCTCTCCACAAAGATGTCCTGTGATCTCTACTTGCAAAGTCATACACTGTGTATGAATGTGCATAATAACTTTTTGTTGTTGTTGGTTTTCTGTTTGTTTTTCAAGACAGGATTTCTCTGTGTAGTCCTGGCTATCCTGGTACATAGTAGTTTTTTTTTAATTTTAGTTTTTAATATATTTTATCATACAAATGTTTTGCCTGCATGTATTTGTTTGCCATGTATATGCTTGGTCCCTGTGGAAATGAGAAGCGGGCTTCAGATCCTCTGAATCTGGAATCACTACTGACTGCGAGCTGCCCTGTGTGTGCTGATAGTCAACCCTGAATCCTCTGCAAGAACAGCCAAGTCTCTTAGCCGCTGAGCCATCTTTCAGGGTGGTAGTACAAGTCTATAATTCCAGCAAGGAGGCTGAGTCAGGACAATTTCCACAAACTGGAGACCAGGGAGTGTTAGGCCACCAGCTTAGGCTACAAAATGAGACCTTGTCTGAAATTACAAAAGAAAAGCAAAGTTTCCAAACTGGGCATGGTGGCACACACCTTTAGTCCTAGCACTCAAAAATGGAGGCAGGCATATCTCTCTGAGTGCAAGGCCAGCCTGGTCGACATAGAGCTCCAGGACAGCCAGGGCTGTGTAGAGAGACTGTCTCAAAAAAAAAAAAAAAAAAAACTTTCCAGTGTAGTAATGGGAAAGATCTCATGATCCAGTAGAGGAAGAATCAGAAGAACAGCCCTGTTCAGGGTGGTGCTCCTAAGACACACATGCTGCTGCATGGAGAGGACTGTGCTGCCATCTTCTACGGAGTGAGGTCAGAAGGGTGGACCCGAGGGACATTGGTGTTTGGATCCTTGGCATTTTTCCCTTACCATGGTAAATAGATAAGGACCTCTACATGGCTATGGCTAAACTGGAAAACTGGATTATTCATTCTCTTTCCCAGGTGGGCTATCACCCTCCTTCAGGAGGTAGACAGCCTCTCATGCTGATGGTGTAGACAGCTTTACCAGGCTAGAAAGGGGAGCCCTTGCTGACCTAGCCCAAGCCTGAAATGTGTACCAACAATGTAATGAGAGTTTTTGTCTGTCTTCCCAGCTCAAGAGTCAGGATGTCTCAGATTTCACAGCAATTGAGAGGGAAGACACATCATTACTTACTTCTGCAGCCAAAAAACTGAAACTAGACATCAAGGAAAAGAAGGAGAAGAAGCAGAAAGTGGACGAAGATGAGATTCAGAAGATGCAGTGAGTCATTAACTGTCCCCATTTCGGGTTCTCTCGGCTCTGTACACTCCCTGTCACCTGCTCTGTTGTTCATTCGCTTTTGAGATAGAGTCTTGTGAACATTAAGTTAGTCTTGAACTCCTGATCCTCCTGCCTCAGCTTCCTCAGTGCTGTGAGAGTACAGGCGTGAGCCACTGTGCATGGATATAATTTCAGGCCAGCAGGATGCCAGGTAAAGGTGCTTGCCACCAAGCCTAATGACCTATTTTGATCCTGGGAAACCACGCGGTGGAAGGAGAAAACAAGGTTCTGGAAATTGTCCTCTAAACTCTAAACATAGGTATACTCCTAATATACACAACTATATAAATGTAAAAATAGTAAATAATTTATTTTTCAAAATATGTTATATTACATTTGATTAGCTTTCCTTATCAGTAATTATATATCAAAGTCATCATTTTCTTCAAAAAACTTGATTTTATTTTAAGATTGAAATAATATGGGCTCATTGAAAGTAACTCAGAATACAAAAACAAAATCCAGCTGCTAGAGCTCATCCCAGGAATGTACATCTGGGTATGTTTGTGCATACTGACCCCTCGTAAATGTCAACATATCCTCTGCATTGCATCTTACCTGTGTGTGAGTCATACCATCAGTCCCTATGCCTATCCTGCTTGGGTTTTTACATTTCTGTTCTTTTAACACATTGTGTTAAATCTTACCCATTTCTTTCTAAGATGAACAAGCTGTATAAACACTACTATAAATGTTTTCAAAGGCTTTTCAAATATTTTCAGGTTTAGGAAAACATCTTGTTTTACTTGATCATTTCAATTCCTTGGTAATATTTAAGGTTTTTTTCCTTCATCTTGATTGGCCATTGATGTTTTTGTGAATTTGCTATTAAGTCCTTGATTCATCTTCTAACACTGGTTCAGCCATCTTTTCATTTATTTTAAAGAGTAAAGGGAGCTAAAGAGACTGCTCAGAGGTTAAGAGCCATATGTACTATCAGAGGACCAGTAAGGTCCAGCACTCACACCAGGCTGCTTATGGGTAGATAGATGCCTGTGACTCTAGGGCCAAGGGATCAGGCACTCCATTCTGGCTTCCAGGGCACCTGCACATGCATGTACAGACAAACCCACAAGCACACATACTCATATAGATAACCCATGGGCACCTGAACACACGTGCATAGACACACACACAAACACTCACATAGATAATTCATGGACACCTCTACACGTGTGCACAGACAGACACACATAGATAAGGGTTTTTGTTTTTAAGGAATATAGGGCTGAGCCAGGCGTGGTAGCATATGCCTTTAATCCCAGCACTCAGGAGGCAGAGGCAGGTGGATCTCTCTGAGTTCAAGGCCAGCTGGTCTACAAAGTGAGTCCAGGACAGCCAAGGATACACAGAGAACCCCTGTCTCGAAAAAGAGAAAAAAAAACAAACAAACAAAGGAATATAGGGCTGGTGATATGACCCAGCAGGTATGTACAATTGCCATCAAGCCTGACAGTCTAAATTAATCCCAGGACCCACATGATAGGAGAGAGCTGACAAGTTGTCTTCTCATGAATGTTCCCTCGACACATACACATACCACAGGAATAGTGAGTAGATTCAGTAATTTAAAAGTGTCAGGGCTCAAAGCTGGGTGTGGTAGTGCATGGCTTTACTCCCAGCACTTGGGAGGCAGAGGCAGGTGGATCTCTGAGTTCAAGGCCAGCCTGGTCTACAAAGTGAGTTCCAGGACAACCAGTACTGTTACACAGAGAAACCCTGTCTTGAAAAACCAAAAAAAAAAAGTATTAGAGTGGAGGCTAGAGCTCAGTTTGTAGACTGCCTTCGAAGCATCCAGGAAGCCCTGTGACTGATCCAGTACTGAGTAAAACCAGATGTGGAGGCACACCTATATCCTCCCACTTTCTGGAAGGGGGAGCCAGGAGGATCACAAGTTCAACCTTATCCTTGATAACATCGATTGAGTCTAGCATGTATGTCTCAAAAAATTTCTAAAGACTATACATATTTTTAATATTTCCTGCTAAACTTGTCAATACTGAAGAACCCTGATTTAGCCAGGCGTGGTGGCGCACGCCTTTAACCTCAGCGCTCGGGAGGCAGAGCCAGGCGGATCTCTGTGAGTTCGAGGCCAGCCTGGTCTACAAAGCAAGTCCAGGACAGCTAAAAGATATACAGAGAATCCCTGTCTCGAAAAACCAAAAAAAAAAACCCTGATTTTTTTTTTTAATTTTTAAAATTTTATTCCACATACATTGGTGTGACAGTGTCAGATCCCCTACAATTGTAAGCTGCCATGTAGGTACTGGAAATTGAACTCAAGACCTCTGGAAGAGCAGCCAGTGCTCTTAACCCCTGAGCCATCTCTCCAGCCCCAAGAACCTTGATTTGAACATAAATTTATTAGATGTTTACTGTCAGTGTGAAATAGTCAGTATAGTATTTTCTCCTTGTATTACTGTCTTTAGGAGGAGCAAGGTAGCCTCCACCTCCTGAGTACGCATGCACCACCACACCCAGCTACTTTTGTCTTTAATGAAAGGAAATTGTTTCCTGTTTTTCTTTCCCAAGTTCCTTAGGAGTGGAAATGTCTTGTTGCCATTACTCAAGACCACTAAGTTGAATCCCTGAAACACGTTTTTTGTCTGAGGCTTGCTTTCATTGACTTCTGCCTTTAGTATTCATTCTCATTAACCAGCTTCATTACTGAATCTTTGCCTAGGATCCTGGTCTCTTCATTTTCTGAGGAGCAGCTGAACCGTTATGAAATGTATCGCCGGTCAGCTTTCCCTAAGGCAGCCATTAAAAGGGTAAGGATGGAGTGCGAGTGTGCTTTGTGTCAGGAAGAAGCTAGGTGCGGAAGCTGTGCCCATGAAGTGCTTAGGAGGGACATAGAATCACCTCTTGCTATCTGGCCAACCCCAGCCTTGTATGCCTGCTACAGCAAGTCATAACACACATTAACCCTTGGGGATTTTGGATTGTTTTCATTTTTGTTTTTTATGATGTGTCTGTGACATATGTCACGTGTGTGGGCCCCCATGAGAGCCAGAAGAGGGGATGAGACCCCTTTGACTGGAGCTATAGTAGTTGTGAGCCACTCAATATGGGTGCTGGGACCTGATCTCTGGTCCTCTCAAAGAGCAGCCAGCACTCTTAACCACTGAGCCATCTCTCCACCCCCAGGCCAGTATTTTAGTAGTCTCAGTTTTAGCACTCAGCCTTCACTGTGACACTCACTTACTGACACTACATTCCAAAGCCAGTCATGACTATCTTAACACAGGCTTTTTTCTTTCTTCCAAGTTGATCCAGTCCATCACTGGCACCTCTGTGTCTCAGAATGTTGTGATTGCCATGTCTGGCATTTCTAAGGTTTTTGTCGGGGAGGTGGTAGAAGAAGGTGAGTACCATTGCTTGCACAACCTGTGTTGCTCTTATGGAGATCTTATTTCTATGAATATCTATACCAAGGCATTTAAGGGTCGGTGGGAATTTCCAGCTTCACTAGAAGTTGATCCTATTAGGAGATTTGTCTTGAGGAGAACATGGCTATTCTTTTTTTTTTTTTTTTGGTTTTTCGAGACAGGGTTTCTCTAATATGTCTGGCTGTCCTGGACTTGCTTTGTAGACCAGGCTGGCCTCGAACTCACAAAGATCCACCTGCCTCTGCCTCCCAAGTGCTGGGATTAAAGGCGTGCGCCACCACCGCCCGGCTCGAACATGGCTATTCTTGTAATTTATATTTACTGAGTTGGTGGGGCTGGGGCACTAAGGATGAGACCATCTAGGAAATCCCTTTTCTTAGCCAAGGGTGACAAAAACAGTTCTGTAGTTTTCATCAACACCTTTTTCTGTTCAATATAAGAAGAAAAACAATACCCTGATAGCAGTGTGCTAAGGGCTTTCTCTGTCAGGTCGAAAGCCTGCCTGGCTGCTTCTCATTGCTAATCCTGTAACTTGTGGTGTCATTTTCTCTTCTTAAACTCTAATACAGTCCCTGTGACATATAACTAAAACCAGTGTGATATATTTAATAGGGTTTTTTTGGGGAGGGGATTAAAGGTGTGTGCCACCACATCTGGTTCATAGCATTCTCTTAAGGGAAAACATCTTCGTTTGTTTCTTTGGCAAGTTTCACATAAGCCAGAATTATAACTCAAGAGTTGTGATTAGTAAATCTTATATAACAATACAGTCTCCTTTCCCCATACCAGCCCTGGATGTGTGTGAGAAGTGGGGAGAAATGCCACCCTTGCAGCCCAAGCACATGAGGGAGGCAGTCCGGAGGTTGAAGTCCAAGGGACAGATCCCCAACTCAAAGCACAAGAAAATCATCTTCTTCTAGTTCTAACCAAGAATGTTCCAGACTTCTCATAGTAGGGGCTTTGTTGTTGGTGCTCCAAGGACGCATGATGCTGATTTTAATGTATTTGTCACACCTACAAGGCATGCAGTGTGGCTCAGACTTGCCTTCACTCAATCATGGCCTGTCTTCAGGCATTTTGGAAGAATTTCACTGTCTCTTGGGTAGTCTGAAGAAAGATACTGAGGCCTTTAGTCTCTTCTGGAGAGAATGCTTTCAGAGAGAATCAACTCTAGCAGTCTCACATGGAAGACTCACCTTGGTAAGGCTCAGGTTGTTTCTTGCCTTTGGTTTTCAGAAGCTTAACTTGTGATCATCTGCTGTGACGTTAACACTTCAGATTCTCCTGTGCACACTGTGTGATCATTAAACTTTTCCAACTTTGGTGTGGAAAAGTTTATTTTGTTACAGACAAAATTCATCATTCTTCAGTCTCTAAATAAAACTAGTCTTGTGTTTTTTGTTTTTTTCAAGACAATTTCTCTATGTAACCTTGGCTGTCTTAGAACTAACTCATTTTGTAGACCAGACTGGCCTTGAACTCAAGAGCTCTGCCTGTCTCTGCCTGAGTGCTGGGATTAAAAACCTTTGTCATCGGGCTGGAGAGATGGCTCAATGGTTAAGAGCACTGGCTGCTCTTCCAGAGGTCCTGAGTTCAATTCCCAGCAACCACATGGTGGCTCATAACCATCCGTGATGTGATCTGGTGCCCTCTTCTGGCCTGCAGGTGTACATGCAGATAGAACATTGTATTCATAATAAATAAATCTTTAAAAAAAAAAAAAACCTTTGCCATCATCACCTAGCTTATGGAGGTTTTTTGAAACAGGGTCTCACTAGCTCTGGCTGTCCTGGAACTATGTAGACTAGGGTGGCCTTGAACTCACAGAGTGCCACTACGCCTACCACTAGTCTTGGCTTTTTCATGCAAAAGAAAAAAAAAAGTCTGTTTTTGAGACAGGGTCTCATTATATAGCCCTAGCTGATCTAGAACTCCATATGTAGACCAGGCTGGCCTTGAACTCAGAGCTTGAGGCCACCACACCTACCTTTTTTCCAGAAAAATAAGTGAACTTTTCTCCATATCCACAAGGACCTTCAATGTGGACCTGGAGAGAAGGCTCAGCAATTAAGAGCAGAGGATCCCAGTTCAGTTCCCAGCACCCATGTCAGGCCACTCACAACCCCTCTAACTCCAGAGCAGAGGGTGCAATCCCTCTTCTGGTCCTCACAGGCACAGATACACAACATGTACTCACATACACACAAACAAAACTCCAAAAATGTTTTTGTAGCCAAGGAAAACCTGAACTTCTGATTCCTGCCTTCACCTCCCCAGTACTAGGGTTATTGGATGTGTACCACCATACTGGGTTAGTTTACTCAGTGCTGGGGATCGATCTGGCTGAGGGTTTCCATGCACAATAGGCAAGCAGGACAACAAGTTAGGCACATTCCCAGCATCAACCACTGTTTGCAGCCACATAAATTCCACATTTAGCCAGGAGAATCATGACTTTGAGGTCAAATTGAGTATGTAGCAAAAAGAACCGATCTTCACACAACACAATAAAAACAGGTAAAGGCTAGTCTACTTTACCTCCTATAAACACACAAGAAACAATGCTGTTGAATAATACTGTTTAATTTGCTTTTCAGGTGGTTCACAGAACCAGTATACTCAGTGTCTGATTAGATATTGCAACATTAAAGTTTCCCAATACTGATCAGGATTCCAGTTCATTGTGTACATTCTCACAGCTTTCCTCAGAGAATGAAGTACATTATTGACAGTGATTAGCAGTAGTAAGGCTACCTGATATGACTGGCAATCCACTGAATGCTTTCCACACTGCTGAGTGTCACAGGAAGAAGGGTTGAGGCGGTTCTCTTCTGAAGCTTTCCTGAGCAAATCCTTTGTTTTTAGCACCCTGAGTTAGGGAAACAGCTCAGACTCATGTAATTGGACAGATGGGACTTTTGGTAGCTTACACTAATGCTCATTGGCTTTGCCAATGCAGAGGACACTTCAGTGGAGCGTTCCACAAAGAACGCTGTAAGACTCAAGCTAAATCTTGACCAAAAGCTAGTAAACTGACAAAAAAAAAAAAGTTTTCCTCTCAACTCTCATAGGAAATTCTTAACACACAGCAGGAGCTACACCTATTTTGATAAAGGATACAAGATGAGGCAGGGACAATAACAGCAGGACAGGAAGCTCAAATCCCAAGTCTGGCCACTTAGGAAGGCCTCGTCCTTAAGTTAGAGTACTTCCCGGTGCCATGGGGGCAAATGCACCTTCATTAACAACCACTCTCCTACGTACCTGGCGAGATGGCGCAGTATTAGATGTGATGGCACCTGGGCAAGGTCCTAGTCACCCAGAGGATTGTGCATTGCCTCTGATTCCAAGAGCTAGTGACTGAGCTGCAGCTGTCAAGTCTCAATCGCATGCTACTCTGTTAGCTTGGGTAGTAAATAGTTGTTTTCAGTTTTGTGGATTGATAATCACTGATGTTAGAAATTTAGGCATAAAGATGGGAAAAGGAGGTTGGAATAGAAAGTTCCCACCCAGGAGAACTTACACCACCTCTGCAGTCCTCGACCTCTTGAGCTCCTAAGGAAACACTAACAAGAAGTAACAGCAAATACTGGAGTTACAGGGTCTCTGAGATGTGGGGTCAACCTTTTCTAGCTCACAGGTACCATTCTTTCAGAGCACAGAAGCATAGAGTCCAGCCATGGCACAGTAAAGTCAGAGGAATAAAACAGTGAAAACAGCTCCTGGCGGGAAGAGACCCCATGCTGGCTTCCCTCAGACTCAGTTAACCATTCTAGTAAGTTGAAAATGAGTTATAGAGGTTGACAGCCATCTCTGCAGCAGTTAGAGGACTCAAATCTAGTATACACGCACCAGTTCACATTCCCAGCACACGCATGTAAACAGGAAATTCAGAGAACGACAGGTGACTCAGCTGTGTTAAGTGCTTTACAGCAGAGAGGATGACCAACCTCGGAGAGCCCTGAAGTTCTCTTGAGGTGAATTATTTCATGTTACAAACTGCAACTTCACAGCAAAATCCAAAAGGGCTGACCTACTACTCTTCATTGTATTTTCTTACCCAAATCCTGAAGCTTCACACAGCCATTTTCACTATGGCAAAAATCTCTCCTGTTCATCCCCTAATGAATAGGGGAATGGAATTACTAAAGATGACATTATTGAAATCCCATGGAATAATAGTCTTACCATATTTCTTAAGAGATGACTTCAAGACAAAAGGCCAAAGCCACCACATAAAGGAAGCTAAAACTCTCTCCGGTTGCACATGGACAAGAACCCCAGACAACCTCAGCTCAGAAACCTGACATTCTGGGCATTAAGGCATTATCCTTGACATGAAATGTTTCTACTGGAAGCTTAATGGAAAAGCACAACAAATGTTTGTTAGACATCTTTTCATGGGTGGGGGAGATGCCAGAGGGAGGTGGTGAGCAAAAGAGGAAAGGAGGGATATGATTTTAAACCAATTCAAGTGATCCTGGCGCTGAACATTTCTTTTTTATACTTACTGGCTCTCCCTTCTCCAAGAATGTTAGAAACACAAGTGTCATTTCTCCAACAAGCTCAAGTTTCTGACTTTGCTAAAAGTACTTTGTTTTTCCCTGAGGCAGTGACAGAGCCCTAGAACTAATCTTTCGTGATTGGGTCCTCACTTCTGTGTGGTCACCTGCTCCCCTCAGCTTTAATCTTTGCAGTGTGACAGTCTTTGTTTTCAGTGCACTCCCCCTCTTCTCTGAACCTTCATTCCCTTCTCCATCACCTGGGTAAATACAGTAGAAATGCTCACTGGCTAAAACGACTCCATAGTTCTGCACGAGACACTGCTATTCCCGAAGTGCTCTTCTTCCTATGATACCAGGAGCACGGTCACACTTCAGGCCACAGCGTCACACTGATCCCTCCTCCCTCAGCAAGGCTCTGGATTCTTCCCTGAGCATTTTTAGTACTATTAGCCAAATACACATCTTTATTTCTGTCATGGTGTTGAGATGCTGAGGGTGAGCCCAGGTCCTCACATGTACCATCTGAATGCTCTACTGCTAAGCCACATCCCAGCCCTTCACTGGGCTGAACCTCACCTGTCATGTTGCATATTCAAAGCCCTGTTCACCGTGACTTTTCTGTGGCATTGTGGTTGGTTGTTTCTCTCTTCTGGTCTGCTCTTCATGGTCTAGCAACTGCAACATTTTACTCCGTTTAAAGTTTTTGGTAATTTACAAAAATCTGAAATAAGGGAACCTAACCTGTTTACACTGTCTCCAGATGTTATTCTCAAGTCTGTAATGTCTCTCCTCAGTGTAACAAACCACAACTTTAAGAACTGGTGTTCTGAAATTTACCTTATGAAGAACATGACTGAGTCCCACAAGTTTGAAACAATGTAACCTTGTTTCATAATTTCATGAATGTGTTTTTTTTTTTTTTTGGTTTTTCGAGACAGAGTTTCTCTGAATATCTCTGGCTGTCCTGGACTCCCTTTGTAGACCAGGCTGGCCTCGAACTCACAAAGATCCGCCTGCCTCTGCCTCCCAAGTGCTGGAATTAAAGGCGTGCGCCACCACCGCCCGGCTGAATGTGTTTCTTTTTCTGACCCTCAAAACACATGGGTTGGTGCTTTTCCTTCTCTCCCCTCAGCCATGCACAACTGGGACTTCAGTGGCATCACCAGCTCACAAGTGAGTTAGGGACGCTTCTGTCCAGCAGCACTACTGTCCAGAGCACACCACAGAGCCAACAATCAGAAGGGGGAAACTCTTTTATAGGGTCAGAAGGAAACCTAGATAGATTGAAAGACTTTGGTTTTTGTTTTTACTTAAGATGAAATCACATGATTTGAAAAAGCCATAGTAATAGGAGTGAGGCAGCACACTGAGGTGTTTACGACTAAGCTCAGTCATAAGACTAAGTAATGCAAGCACATTCAGCTCCCAAACTACCAAGTGCTGATGTTACTACAAGCAGAAAGTCGCAGTGCTGGGAACAGTGACTTCGAGAATAGACAGGAAATGCCTGTCAGGTAAGCTGCACAAACAGGCAGACCTGTATCCCTACATCCCCTCAGGTAAGCGTTCAGGAGCAACTGAGCACTGTCTTTCTGGATTTAAACCTCAAACCAAGTGTTACTCAGGGAAGGATGACCTGGCCCAGTCACAGTCCTAGCATCACAATGAAGGAATTCAACAGGAAAAGTGGCCACAGAGCATTCCCCAAATGGTGTGCACCTAGCTGCCATTTGACAACAGGGCAAGTCCATGTCTCCCTGATCACAGGCCTCCTCTGCCCCAAGCTCTGAGACTGGGTTATTTCCTGATCTACTCCAAAACTCAGGCCAAGGACTTTTCAGGTATGCCACAGGAAGAGCTGGAACACTTGATCTTTGGTGGCTGTGTGCATGACTCAGGCGGGCACTTGTTCATATTGGCCATGAAGGAAGCAAACACACCACCATGAAACCAGGAGGTGAATGCTCTACAGTATAGAGAAAATTCCTCTAGCATGTAGAGGGCTACAAGGCTACATAACGGCAAGCCATGGTGCAGGGCCAGGTACACAGCTACCCCAGTTCCTGGATGCAGCCATGCTCTGCCCTGTCCTCCACCCAGGCTAGCAGCCAGCAGGAAGCACACAAGGCAGTAAACTGTGCTCCCAGCCCCGCTGGCTCCTCGGCACCTCTGCCCTAGGTGGCACTGTTGCTGGTGATTTCTTCTCTCCTTGGCGCAGATGGCCGAGCTGCTGTCAAAGCTCAAAGAGAGGGTTGTATTTCCTAATCTCCTGGAGAAGTTTTTCTTTGTCCTTGTTGGCAATGGCCAGTGCTTGTTTGGTGTCCTTAAGTTCTTGCTGTAAGGTAGGCAATTCTTTCTCCTGAAGGATTAACAGTTCACCATTAGGGTACACAGCAATATCTCCTTGCAACCACCACCAATAAGGAGGCTGAAGAGGGAGAAGTCAACAGAAACACCAGTAGAGCAATCAATCATTAAAAGAACCAAAGCAGTTTTCCAAGGGCCCAGTTCCCTCTGCAGCGCCCATCAGCTACAGGGATGGGAATAGCAGTGGCCACTCCCCACCAGTCCTGTCTATAGCACTATCATCTCTTCCAGAAGCTGCTGCTGGTGACAGGAGCCCAAGCAACCTGCTGCACACAACAGGTGACCTTTTTTAGACCTCCAAGTTTTACTGTTTCCACAATTACAGCCCCCAGATGTTAATGAGAAAATTCCATCTAGTTAGGTCCTCACCTGGCATACCAAACTCTGTCCTGGGGGCACCAGGATCATCTCTTCTTTTGGGAGCTGCTGCTTCTTGGGTTCTTCAGACAATGGTCTGTCCTGAGCAGGAGCTGGAGAAATAATAACCATTTTAAGTGACACATACCTGCCAACAGCCAGACAGTTCCTATTGTCAGTTTGATGACTTATCAGAGAAAGAGGCAGAGCAGAGAAGCCAAGAGGCCTGACTCACCGCTAAGGTGAAACACACCATCATCACTCCGCTTCAGCATAAGATGCTCCATTTTCAAAGTGATAGGGACAGGGCCAGGGGATGTTGGATAGATGGGAGGGATATCATCCTGAAGGACAGAGTGGAATCATGTGACTTATCCACCCTGCTCAGGGCCACATACCCATGCTTCTACCATTTCAGCTCAAGGCAGTTTGATGCCATTGATTCTCCAGACATTCTTTTCTTTTTAATTACATTTATTTATTATGCATGTGTGTGTGTGTACATTTATTTATTATGCATGTGTGTGTGTGTACATTTATTTATTATGCGTGTGTGTGTGTGCGCGCGCGCGCATGCGCGCGCGCGCCAGGGCTCTCATGCAGAGGTCAGAGGACAATTTCTGGGAATAGGGTCTCACTTTCCAGCACGTGAGTCCCAGGGATTAAATTCGAGTCATCAGACTTATCAGCAAATGTGTGTACCCATATACTCTGGCAAGACTCACCCATCCTAGAGATGGTGAAAGTGAGATTCAAACAAAGACAGGATTAGAGTTACAGATAACCTAGTTTCTGTGGACATGTGTGCATGTTCATGTTCATACGTGCTAGTGCGCATGTTCATGTGAGTATATGTGAAGGCCAAGGCATCTACCTCAATCATGCTCCTCCTTAATTTAAAGGTTTATTTTATGTGTATAAATGTTTTACATATATGTATGTATATATACCACATACATGCCTGGTACCTGCAGAGGTCAGAAGATGGTGTCAGATCCCCTGGAACTGCATTTGCAGATGGCTGTGAACCACCAGGTGGATGATGGGAAAGAAACTCAGGTCCTCTGCAAGAGTATTAAGTAATCCTAGCCACTGAGCCATCACTCCAGCCCTTATCAACACTGCTTTTGAGCCGGAATCTCACCGAGCCTGAAGCTCACTGGCTAGCCAAATTCCCAGAATGGGTCTTAACTTACAAAGAGCGATTTGAACTCAGGTCCTTATGCTTGAGCAGTGAGCACTTTACTAGAGAGCTGTCCTCCTACCCCAATCTAGCTTCTCCTTGTGCCAGCATGTCCATGCTATGAAACCCTGGCAGAGAATGTCACCCGCCCTTCTTCACTTGCTCATCGAGCTGTGAGGTGACTGGAAGACACTCCACTACAGGGTCTAGGCAAGCACCAAGGCCCCTCTCACCTTGAGAGTAATGCTGGAGTTCAGGAGCTCGATCTGCATGGGGACCACCACAGGGACTTCCTCATCCTCCAGGAAAGGGCCCAAACCATTGAGCACTGACGTGAACAGCTCCAGGTCACAGTCCCGCAGTAAGAACCGCAGGAAGCCATTTTGTGTGGCCAGTGGGGAATGAACAGCTGCACCAGGCCCCACCTCAAAGCGCAGTCCCACAGCAGGCCTGGTGGGGCAAGTCTTCATATTTGAGGGTTCCTGAAAGCTCGTGCCTTGGGGAAGAGAGCCGAGGAAAACATATTAACACAGGACTATTATAATCACTTCATGATGTTATTATAATACTCTATAATACTCATGATCACCCTCTGCCAACATATTAGGACCATCCAACCTCACAGGAATGAAGTAAGTCACAGAGAATGACTTATCCAAAGTCACACAGTTGTGTATAGGAAAGGTAAGCCAGGCAGTCTGAGCCCATGACCTTAGACTCTTTGTTAGAATGCCCCTCAAGGCAGAGGAGAGAGAAAAGGCCTTGCCACGGATTTGAGGCACTAGACTGACAGCACAGTGAAAATGCTTAAAACAGAAGACATGCAACTGCTGACCCAAGCAGCTTCTCCTTCTCTGCAGTCTTTTTTTTTTTATATATAAGTACTTTATTTTTTTTTCTTCAAGTTACATCTCAGTCACAAACCCTTTCCTATTCCCCCTTCCTGTCCCACCCTTCCACCCTCTTCCCCCCCAACAGCTTCCCTTTTCAATCCAACAAAAGGTTCTTTCTCTTATAACAGTAAATTCTATACAAAACAGCAGAATTAAATATGCCACATTTATGAGAGTTAAATGGCCCAGTATACCTTCCCAATGTCCAGTTCATACATATTTGGCCCCTGACTTTAACCTTCTACCTTCTAACCATCTCCATGAGTTTAAAGTTCTATAACTGACTTAGCTTTCATACTAACTTGCATCACTATTATAACCATCTTCTTAGATCTAGAACGCCCTCTTGATTCCTAAACAACTCAAAATTTAGCTGTCTATTCTTCAACCACCTCAGAGAGCTGAGAAGGATAAATATATCTGATTATATAGGAAGTGCAGGGCCTGCAGCTTCCAATACTAACAAATGACAAACCAGTGACTACCTGGACAGTTCCTCAAAACAAACTTCTCTGCAGTCTTGACATCCACATTTGTCACTCATTCATGCTAATCTATAGAGGAATTTTAATCCAGCAAGGTGGCTGCTCTGACAAGGTCTTTGGATCTAATCTAAAGACTTTCTAGGTCTCTCTATGTGATCCAGCTGGAATGCAGACACGCCCTTAGTATACACCTTTAATCCCTAACAATGAAGGTAAGGTTAGTTTATATAAGGAAGCAACCATGATTCAAAGTAATGTCTAACTGAGGGAATAAGTGATGAATCAGAGAAAGATTTGACAGAATGAAACAGAAATAAGACACACCCAACTCTCACTAGAACAGGACAGGAAAGAGAGGTGACTTAAGAGTAGCTCAGGGGGGCTGGAGAGATAGCTCAGTGGTTAAGAGCACTGGCTGTTCTTCCAAAGGACCCAGGGTTCAAATCCCAGCAACCACATGGCAGTTCACAGCTGTCCAATTGCCAGGTGTGATAGCACACCTTTAATCCCAGCACTCGGGAGGCAGAGGCAGGTGGATCTCTATGAGTTCAAGGCCAACCTGGTCTACAAAGTGAGTCCAGAACAGCCAAGGATACATAGAGAAACCCTGTCTTGAAAAACAAAAACAAACAAACAAAAAAAAAAGGGTAGCTCAGGGACAGGGAGAAGAGGAGATTTTGCCCACAGGGACACTTTACAGACACAGGTCACAGAGAACAAGCTAGACACAGGTGAAGACAGAGTGAGCCGGAGAAGGAGAAGGAGCCAGAGATTAGAACATATTGCCAGAGTTAGTTTAAGGTCAAGGAAAGCAATTCAATCAGAAGCCAAGAGAAGTCAGTTTGAGTTAGTCAACTTGGAGAGGAGTTCAGGCCAGAATAGCTGAGTTGAACTAGCTAGCTAGAGCTCAGAAAGAGCTAGAAAGGCTTGGAAACGGGTCTCGTCTCATCCCCTCATATGAGGAAATTAAAACATTTACATTAATCCCTTCAAAACACCATAAAGAACCACCTGGGGTTTATCTAGGAGAAAACAGTTGTGTGTGAACAGAGCGATTAAGTAGGAAAAACTGTGGAAACTCACCACCTAGAGAAGCTGAAGTACCTACTCTAGTGATCTTGAATTGCTACTTACGGTAGATCTGTGGGGACCCAGGAAATAGAGGCTTATGAGAAATGCCTCGTGGCTGGGAAAATGAAAGCAACTTGTGGGAGATATCTAAGATGGCACTGGCCGGAAGATGCAGAGGAGTTGAAGCCCGATCGTGGGTATGGCTGATTGGGTGAGCAAGACTTCCGTACTGGTGACCAGTGCATGATTATCATGTTACCAGGCTTGTGCTATATGATGTAATAGGATGGCCTTTAATGTGATTGGCCCACATAGCCTCATGTGGAAACACCCATTTGGTTCTGTATATAGCTAGGGGACAAAACATTAAAAATGGGAAATGCTTAGACATCACTCCTGTCACATCTGTTTGTCTTTGGAGTGAAGGCTGAAGAGTCGGGGCGGGCAGCGCACTCACTTTTCCCTGAGAACCCCTTATGTGGTGATCGCCCTATATGGGGGGGGGTGGGCCGTGACACAGATCCTCAGGGACATAGAAATTACAGCAACTCTTGAAGATGTGCACCAGGAAAGATACACATGGATGTTCACAGCACCTCTACTTCAAACAGGGACACAGGATGGTGTGGTGGCACATGCCAGTAAGCACAAAACTCAGAAGGCACAGGCAGGGCAAGCCTGAGACACATAGATAAGTTGCAAACCAGCATGGACTGTAAATGAGACCTTGTCTATAAATAAATAGGTAAATGAATGAATGAATAAGTAAATAAGTAATAAAGCTGGAAACAATCCTAGCTGGGCAGTGGTGGCACACGTCTTTAACCTTTGCACTCAGGAGGCAGAGGCAGGCAGATCTCTGAGTTGGAGGCCAGCCTGGTCTACAGAGTGAGTTCCAGGACAACCAGGGATACACACAGAAACGCTGTCTGGGGGAAAAAAAGATTTGTTAATTAGAACGTTTTGTGGAAAAAAATACATAATAAATACAAGTCCTCTTAGAACAGTATCCAAAATTAAGTACCATATTGATAGAAACACGTGGAAAGTGATGATGTAAAGCAAGAGAATGCTGAGCACTAAAGAAGAGAATTGCTCAGGAGAGCTGCGAGCAGAGGCAGGGTCAGGGAGAGCGCCTAGCAGGCGCTGCTGTGCTTACAGACCAGCTTGAGGTGTAAGAACCCACTGCAGTGCTGTTATAGTATGTGTACTTTATACGTAGTCTTCGTATCCACTTAAGATTTTTAAAAAATATTAAACGAAGCCTATAACGCAAGCCAGATTTTTTTCTGCCATGTTGAAAGTATACTCGTTTATATGAAAAGGATTGAACATGAATGACAGAAGTTGCCCCATCAGACATAGCTTTGTGTTGGCAGCTGCAAAAACAAAGGAGAGGCCACTCCTCCTGTTTAATCCCAGTGGAGCTGGAGGTAAGGATGGACACTATCCAATGAGTGTGAAGCCCAGGAAGAGCTCCAGGAGGCCTCCTGTAGACAGGGGATTCACGGAGATTTCCACCTAAGGGCTGCTACAGAAAAGAGAAATGCTCGGCACTAGAGCAGCTGCCCTTACAGCACAGGGACACATGCCAGCTAGCTAACCTCTCCCACCTCGGGTAAATCCCATCACTTTTCTGGAATGGCCCTCGCCTGTACCTGGGCACTGTCTGCGTAGAAACTGCCAGAGTCCCACGGTGCCCAGCTGCTGCAGGGCCAGTTCCTCCGCCTGCAGAGCCACTGTCAGGTTCTCACCTCGAACCTCAATCCCAAACGACACTTCATTCACCTTCAGGACCAAAACTGACACCTGTCAAAAGAGAGTCTTAAAAATTAGTTTTAAGCTCCAAGCTTCCACCTGGCCAAGAGCCTACCCTCTACATAGAAGAAAGCATGGCAGCTGACCGAGTGAAGAACGAGGTCACCACTGGCTGACACAGAGCTGTTGGTCTCTGGCAGTACCTGACCACAAGTGTCCGTAGCAGGGCTCCCTTGAAGACCACTATCGTCCAAGACACTTGTCATGGATCCTGGTGGAACGGACTCTGCATGAAGAAGGTAATGAGAGAACTGAATTCAGAAGTTAGAAAGATATGTTCACATTCAACCTCTAACACCAGCAACAATTCTAAAAACAAACAAAACTGGAAATTTGAAAACTAACTACAGAGCTAATGGATTTAAAGACTGTTGTTTTTATTAGTGTTATACTGTATGTGGTCAAATTTAATACAACCTGTAATGGAAGCGTCCTGTATGTCCACTGGTGGTTAACAGACAATCAGCATGTGACACAGCTATAAAAGAACAGTATGTGGAATTCAGAGGAAATTCCACACTACACACATTAAAACCCAGAGCCTCGAGTACAGTGTATTAAATACAATAGGCAAATCATAAAATGACGAGCAACCAGAACAAAGAGCACATGCCTCGAATCCAAGTACACAGGAAACCAAGGGAGGATCGTGGGTTGGAGACCAATCAGGCCTACACAGTGAGACCCTGACTCTAAAGGCCAAAACCAGGAAGTGAAGAGCGGGCTCATGGTTAGCAGCACTGCCTCCGAAGAGACCTGATTCTGTTCCCAGTGGCTCACAACTGTCTGTGACTTCAGCTCCAGGGGATCTAGTGACCTCTTCTGACTTCTTTTTTTTTTTTTTTTTTTTTTCGAGACAGGGTTTCTCTGAATATCTCTGGCTGTCCTGGACTCGCTTTGTAGACCAGGCTGGCCTCGAACTCACAAAGATCCGCCTGCCTCTGCCTCCCAAGTGCTGGGATTAAAGGCGTGCGCCACCACCGCCCGGCTCTCTTCTGACTTCTAAGGGCACCTGTACACACACACACACACACACCCATACAGACACAAAATTAAAAACAATAAACATGTTTTTAAAAACCCAAAACTGGCTAGGCATGGTGGCACACACCTTTAATCCCAGCACTTGGGAGGCAGAGGCAGTCAGAGCTCTGTGAGTTCAAGGCTAGGCTGGTCTACAAAGTTGAGTCCAGGACAGCCAGTGCCACATAGAGAAACCCTGTCTCAAAAAAAAAAAAAAAAAAAAGCCAAAACCACCCACCCTCCAAAAAATAGAGAGCAAGTGTTGACAAGAAAGTGGAGAAGAGCTGGGCTGTTTATCCCAAGCACTTGGGAAGCAAAAGCACATGATCTCTCCTAGTTCTAGGCCAGCCTGGTCTACAGAGTGAGATTTAGTACAGTCGGGGCTACATAGAGAAACCCTGTCTCGAAAAACCAAAAGAAAAGAAAGAAAGAAAAAAAAGAAAAGAATATGGAGAAGAGGAACTCCATCCTAGCACAGTGCTGGGAGCACTGTCAATCGCCAGCCATAAAGGCAACAGCAATTCCCAAAAGCAAGAGTTCCCTAGCAACCCCTTTCAGCTATATTCAAACAAATACAGTAATGTATTCAAGGATTGTACGCACTGCCATGTATGTATAGCCTACTCATAATTACCAAGTCACATGACCAACATGTGTCCATTATCAAGTGAATAGTGAGAATGTGTGTGTGTGGGGGGGGGGGGGGGGAAAACCTGTCACGAGAGACAATATGGACAGACAGGCACAAAGCAGATATGGTCACCTTTATGTGGAATAGGAACAATTAGACACACTGCAAACAGAGTGCTGGTGATGAGAAACTGGTCAGTGGAGAAAATGTAAAGATGCTCCTTGGAGGGTGTGATCACTCAGATGCACAGGAGAGCAGAGGTGTATATGTGAGACCACACACATTACGTCATAGACACATACTTGCAATTTGTCACTATCCAATGAAAAATAAAGGAAAAAGGAAAGAAGGGACCAAGGATATGACTCAGTGGCACAGCATTTGCCCAGCACCCTGAAAGTGTAGATTAGAGCAACACAAAAAACAGTAACTATAGTAACATCGAAGAGAAAGACATAAATATGCTCTTCAAATGTTTTGAAGGAATCATTTAGTAAGTTTCTATTTTGATAAGCTAAGAGCATGTGACTTCCAAAAGTGATAAATTTAATTCCTAAAAGTTAATCAACATAAGGGGCTGGAGAGATGGCTCAGCAGTTAAGAGCACTGACTGCTCTTCCAGAGGACCCAGGTTCAATTCCCAGCACCCACGTGGCAGCTCACAGCTATAACTCCAGCTCCAGGGGATCTGACGCCCTCTTCTGGCCTCCATGGCACTGTACACACATGCTGCACAGATATACATGAAAGCAAAACAACCATACACAATACATGTGTGTGTACATATATACATACATACATACATACATATAATTTAAATTTTTTAATGTTAACCATTGCATCAACAGACAAAAAACTTCAAACAATCAAATACATAGGCAAGGGCTGGAGAAATTGCTCAGAGGTAGAATCCCAGCACCTCCACAGCATCTTACACTCGTCCCTGACTCTAGTTCCAGGGGATCTAACACATTCTTCTGCCTCAAAGGGCAATGTGTGGTGGAGGTTGGATTTCTACTGAATCAGCCTGGCACCTGGCAGCACACATGGTCCTGGGCAACAAGGATAGCCCGGGAAACTGGAAAGGGCTTTTGCCTGCATTGCTTCTCAACACTGCTCAGCTGCTAGACACTGCCACACTTTGAAAGATGCTAGAAAGATAGCGGCCGAAGTTGGGTGGGGCCCTGAGAGATGTCGAGAACAGCACCCTGCAGAAGGCCGTGCAGGGGTGGAGAGAGAAGCACTCCACTTAAGGTCATGGCAGCAGAGCCTTTCAAAAAGGAGAGAGATGGAGGTGAAAAGCAAAGTGCTGGCAACTGCTGGTAACTGAGGCCATGCTTAGAGAAAAGGCTGGACTTCAAGCAGAGATGTGCTAGGCCACACCAGCCCTGAGGCACTAAGAATCGGTTGGTCAGGTGCCTCTGAGCATAAACCGAGACCAGCCAAGGAGACAGGAGGCAGAGGCTGAGAAAAGGGCTCCAGCCATGACCCATTCCAAGAAGGGCGAGAAAAAGCCACAATAGGCTGGTTTTGCTACAAGTAAGCTCAGGTTGGCACAACAGGGGTGGCATAGAACATGCTCAGAGAAATTTCTTGAGAACTGGACGCTGTGGAGAGCCATGGCCAGCTGGTTCCACTGCTTCGAAGCACAGTGGCCTGAGATTACATCCGTCCATGAGCAAAGCGTGAGGCGCCAGTACTCTAAGGCCACAGAGAACAGACTGAGAAGAGACCTCAAAAACAGGCAGGTGTGGCCCCTGGCTCGTGAGGGCGTGCCAATGCCGCCCAAGCTAAAGGGAGGCACCAGCCGGAGCAATAGCCAAGTGACTACTGAGTGAGTGCTTACTGAGGTGGTCCTGCAGACAGACTGCTGACCAGTTGCCCTCAAGGACCTACCTACCCCTGAGGATCTGGGTAAATATAGCTTAAAAGTTACACTTACAAGCATATACATGGTATACTTACATAAATTCAGAAAAAAACACTCATACACATAAATAAATATAAAAATCAATATAAATAAATTAAACATAATAAATATAAAAGAAACAAATCTTTCAAAATTAAAAAAAAAATACACAGGCAAAACAAAGCCCAGACAACAAGCATGTGCCTGCCACTAAGGACAGACACAGTAAACTTCAGTCAGTTGGTCTGGAGGCGCCAATACTGAAAACTTAAGTACTAAAGAGTAACCTAGTAAAAGAGATGGGAGAGATGGCACGTGCCTGTAATCCCAACATGTAGGAAAAGGAAAAGGGAGTTCAAGGCTAGCACGGATTACATGAGACATCCTACCCTACTGCCAATAAAAACTTCAAAAACTAAATATAAAAATAATCTAGAGGGGCTGGAGAGATGGCTGAGAGGTTAAGAGCACTCTCTGCTCTTCCAGAGGTCCTGAGTTCAATCCCCAGCAACCACATGGTGGCTCACAGCCATCTGTAATGGGATCTAATTCCCTCTTCTGGGTGTGTGTGAAGATAGATCACTTGTATAAACATAAAATAAAATAATAAATAAATTTAAAAAAATCTAGATAGCCAGGTATGGTGGCGCATGCCTTTAATCCCAGCACTTGGGAGGCAGAAGCAGGTGATATCTGTGAGTTGAGGCCAGCCTGGTCTACAAAGCGAGTCCAGGACAGCCAGGACTGTTACACAGAGAAACCTTGTCTCGAAAAACAAAAACAAAAAGCCTAGGAAATGTGTAAATAAAGCCATAAAAACAAGTGTACTGAATTTTCTCTTTTGTTTTGCTCAGGAAAAATGTCTATTTCATCCTATCTCAGTTCCACTTGAACCCTGCTGGTGAGACCAGCCACAGAGCCCTCTCTGGACTAATGCAACTTCACGCCCACATACCAGACTCCAACAGCATCACAAAGCCATCACTGCCATCACTGTTCACTGAAATCCGGTCTTCAGGGCCAATGCTGTCCACCGAGACACCATCAAATGACTGCTGAGAGACTGTCCTCTTCATGGAGAAGAACCGGAGCCGGGCAGCACCTCCACTCACGGGAGTTGGCAACCCCTCTTCTGGCTTGGCCACAGCTTCTCTATGTTAAAAAAAAAAAAAAAAATCAACAAAATCCACCAACACAGCTTTGAAGACCTGTTTGCTCTCAGACTCAGGCTAATAAATGTATTATTATAATAAATGTATCCATAGCTGAGACAGTTACTGTGAACATATACTTGCTGCCTCCAATGGCCTTTCTGAATCTTCCTGTTTGAGCATTTTAACTCCTTAAACAGCCATTAACATTAAATCTCAAGGTTATTCGGGATCATGCCACTCACAGAAGAGGCCAATTACCTACCATCCTGGTGATAATAACTGTGTCCAAAGCCACCTGTATTCACTCCACAAGTCTTGGGTTTTTTATTTGTGTATGTGGGTGCGTAATGCGTAAACACGTACATATGCATGAACAGATGTGTGGTTACTGGGAAGGCCAGAAGAGGGTGTCCGATTCCCTGGAGCTGAGTTACAGAGGTTGTGAACTGCCTGATTCAAGTCCTGCAAGAGCTCTTAAAGGCAGAGCCATTTGTGCAGCCCCATTCCACAAGTCTTTACTCGAGGGCTCTGGAGAGTCGAGTGCAGGGTTGGTAAACTGATGGAAGGACATCCCCCTCCCTCAGGAGAAAGACTGATTACACTTATGTTCTATAGGACTGAGTCACACATGCCCTAAGAGAGGGACAGAGGCATATACTGAAGACCAGAGGAGAAATGACCAAGAATGGTGTTTTAGGAAACGGCATTTTCTTCCTTTGGTTTTGAAACTACAGACTTACCCTGAATCCCTGGCTGGCCTGAACCTTGGAATCCTCCTGAATTCCAGGATCACAAGTCTGTGCCACCACTCTAGGTTCAGGAGCCAGCACTACAGCATGTCCTTGAAGAGTATGAAAGAGCCAAAGCAGACAGCATTTCCAGGGGACAAGGCACAAAGTGCAAAACTAGACACAAGGAGCTCAACCTAGCTCAGCTCTGCATGTGGAGAGTAAGGAGATGATGCTAAAAAGACAGGGAGTTGGAAAAGCTTAAAGACCTTTCAACTCCACTCTCTGCAAGGTGAGTCAACAGCTAAAAGCAGGATAAAGAAAAACCAAAGCCCTGTAACCTCCACTAAGTGCTTCATACAACTACATGGGTTGCAACCAGATTGTTTTAAAAGCTTTAATTAAAGTGTTTTTGTTTTGTTTTGTTTTTTAAACTTGTTAGGGCTGGTGTCTTTTTGAGATGAGGTCTCAAACTCATGGCAATGTTCTGGACTCCTAGAATGATGAGATTAGGGGCTGGAGAGATGGCTCGGTGGTTAAGAGCACTGGCTGTTCTTCCAAAGGACCCAGGTTCAAATCCCAGCACTCAGGAGACAGAGGCAGGTGGATCTCTGTGAGTTCAAGGCCAACCTGGTCTACGAAGTGAGTTCAGGACAGCCAAGGATACACAGAGAAACCCTGTCTTGAAAAAACAACAACAACAAAAAGAAAATTGCGGTAGGTTTAGTGTTAGCATATAATAACATAGGGAACTTGGAATAAAGCTGGACTTTAAGATAAAAGACTTACTTCCAAAGTGACATGTCCTTGGGAACTCGCCAAGGACAAGGACCTCTTTCATCTTAGGGCTAGGGGCAGGCCATGCCTCCTGAGGTGCCCGCCCTCCGGAGGTCTCCTGTCATTTCACAGCCCTCTGTGAAAAGTATCTGAATGGCATGCCCTGAGGCACCTGCCCACATCTGTGGACCGCCTGTGAATTCACAGCTCTCTGCAAAAAGCTTTTTTGAAAAAGACTGAGCCCAGGGGCATAACTTGAAAAGTGCAGGAAAGCATCTGCCGACAGGTGAAGATATTTAAGGCAGGATTCACGTGGACAGAGGACTGGCTCTCCCTCCTGTTCCTGACTCACTCAACAACATTTTCCTCGACCTGAAGAAAAACATGCATCACAATCTCATCCAAAAGTTTCACCCTCTGATGTCTAGAGAGGAGATGGATTCTCCTTGAGATTAGGGAGTGCTTAGACAGGGAACTCTGGGACTTTGGGCTTTTGCATACCATAAGCATCTGAATAGGTGAGCTGCCTGGGAAACTTTCATATGTTAATTGGTCTTAAGACCACGAATTCAAGGAACGAAATTCAGAGACTTTAAGAGACTTTAAAACTGAAAAATTATATGAAGACCAGCCATCCATCAGGACCCACGCTCAGAGAAAAATATCCTTTTGAGAAACCTTAGGTTAAAGTTAAATGCTTGTGTGGTTGCTAGGTTTCAGAGTTAGGGTTTGGGTTTAGGATTTAGGAATTTTATAGACAAATGTTAGGTAATTGTTAAGTATTAATAAATATATGTGTAGCCGGGCGGTGGTGGCGCACGCCTTTAATCCCAGCACTTGGGAGGCAGAGGCAGGTGGATCTTTGTGAGTTCGAGGCCAGCCTGGTCTACAAAGCGAGTCCAG
>CAJQZJ010000247.1:3533653-3564860 GCA_907164525.1 Lophiomys imhausi | reverse complement strand
TTTTTTTTTTTTTTAACTTCTCTTACTTCCCCAACTCATCTCCATCAAGAGAAGGAATAATTAGTGAGTAGGAGTCTGGCTTTCACCTTTATCCATCACTCACACGTTTTGTGACTGACAAAGGTCTTTAATAAAACAGTAATAACTTACCTTCCAGAGGAGCCATACAATCCTCAGCAAGTTTTTGCCTTGCTGTTTCCTCACTATCCAATGGTGTGTTATGTGCCCCACAGGACTACCCATTACCACTATACAGTGGGTAAATATGGCACTAAAGGTAGAACCTGGCACCCAGGAACAGTCAGTCTAGTATTACTAAATCACCCATCCCCTTTTGTGAGTGCTCATGTGTATTCACACGTGCATCTGAGTCTACAGATGCATGGGAAAGCCAGAGATCAGTATCAAGTATCTTCCCCAACTGCTTCACACATTCTATTTTGAGACAGAGTCTCTCAGTTAACCTGGAGCTCACCAACTTAGTTAGAAATGATGGCCAGCAAGTCCAAAGGATCCTCTTGTCTCCTCCTCACTAGTGTTCAGATTACAGGCATATGTCCAGCTTTCTTTTATGCTGAGGAAACCAACTAAGCCATCTCCTCAGCCCGTCATGGATTGGTCTGAGGTTTCCTCTCCTTCCTCCTTGCCTGACTACACTTACAGTACTTCACACACAGGCATTATTTACAGATAAACTCAGAGGACAATTCCAATAGAAGAACGCTCTAAGGAACCGGGGAGATGGCTCCTCCACTAAAGCATCTGCTATGCAAGCATGAGGACCAGAGTTCAGCCCCTAGAGCCCACAGACTGATGGTGGCCATGGCATCCCACCAGCAATTCAGGCTTAGAAGGCAAGAGACAGGCAAGCCAGCTAGACTAGATGGATGGGTGAGCTCTGGGTAACCCAGAGTGATTCCTAACATCAACCCTGGACCTCCACATACATGTACACCTTCATAAAAATGAGAAAAGCGGGCCTGGAGAGATGACTCACTGCTTAAGTGCACTGGTTGATCTGCCAGAGGACCTGAGTTCAATTCCCAGCATCCACACAGTAGCTCACACGCATCTGTAAACCCAATCCCAGGGCATCTGATGTCCTCTTCTGGCCTCCTTGGGCACTGCACTTATATGCAGGGGAAACATCCAACACAAAATAACTTAATTTAGTAGAAAAGAAAGAAGCTCAACTTCCTTAAATGTAGTACCAGTTTGTGAACCACCAGGTGTCCCAGAAGAGACTCCCTTGTGCTCTGCTGTCTTCTCTTAAACCCACTGTTTCCACCCTTCTGGCTATGCTTTTTTGTATTTCTTTCACCCTAGTACATCTCTCATGCTTAGCACAGGACCTGCCACACAGTAGGAGCTCAACACTATCCTCTTCCATCACTCTAGCAGACACCGGTGCGGCATTGCCACAAAGAGCAAGTGTAAAGGCCTAGCTCTTGTGTTCATCAGGTGAGTGTGTGAGCACAGCCCCCCTCCCCTCTTTCTCAACTGTCAGTTTACTAGATATAAATTGGAAATATAAAAGTCTGTATGGCAATCAAATTTAACAAAGAAATTACAGGATTATTATACTGCAATGATGATTACACCAAAGCCAGGCGCCATGGCACACACTGTAATGCCAAGACTCAAGAAGACCGAAGGTTATATGAAAAACCTGTTTCAGCACTAATAAAATGTTTGTTGCAGTATAAAAATAAAGGAAGGAAGGAAAGAAGTTAGTTAATTCCAGACTAGCCTAGGTTAAACAGTAAGATACTGTCTTGTCTCAAAACACAAGCAAACTAACAATATTTGGGCTAGGAGTATGAGTATGATTTGGTGCTAGCAGCACTTGCCTAGCATTTGTGAGGCCTTGGCTTCCTTAGCAGCAGAACAAAACATGGATGCCTGACATAGCCTAATCTGTGCATGTAATTGTGAGGCTACACACCCTAACAAGCTACAGATGTTGACTTGATGCCTTCTCACTCAACCAGCCATTCTTTCTCTGAGTGCACATGGCAGGGAGCCATGAGCCCAGTGGTCAGCAGTGGAGGGAAACAGAGTGAAGGAGACTGAGGATCACTCACCTGGCAGGAGGCAGAGACAAGACCTTGTGCATGGTGGAGGTCATTCTGTCTCTTCCCAAACTGAAGGCATCTCTAGTCAGGGACACAGCTTCCTTGGTGAGGTCCATGGTAGCATGGAGGGCCTCTTTGGTGGCATCTTTGGTCATGTGAATGGCACTAGACAACTCCCCTTCAATGTTCCTCAAGGGAATGGGCTCACCCTGTCCATTCAGAGCAGCATCTCTGTCAGCTGCAGACTTCGGTGCAGCTGGTGAGCTGGCATTTTGAGCTCTGCTCAACTTCTTGGCCTGTAGAGACTCAACTGCCTCATGGCTCTTCCCTGCTGACTGTTGTCCAAGTAGACCAAAGCCCTGCATCTCTCCATCACTATGCAGCCTTTCCTGGGATGCACCCAGATTTCCAACACTGCTGTCCTTCAGGGCCCTCTCAGGGCTTACTGGGCCCTGGTCTGAGGAGACATCAGACTTCAGTTCCCGGTCCTCTGATGGAGACAGCTCTGAGTCTATGAGGCTGCTGGTATCTGAGCCTGCAGAGTCAGCATCAGCAGTTCCAGGGACAGGATGCATGAGGAGAGCCACCTCAGCACTAGGAAAGAGGACACCAATACAAGCTGTCTGGTCCTGCAGGGGAGACCCAGTCATGGCCTCTGTATCCTTGGTCAGCTGCTCCTGAAGCCCTTGAAGCACCTCCTTGAGGCGAAGCAGGGCTAAGTACTGGTAGTGATCAAGCCTCACTCTGACGTGGGCAGGGGAGTGTACAAGCATATGAACGTCTGCCACATCCTCCAATTCTGCCACATGCCCTTTGTGGGCCACACCAGCATCACCTTCTCTCAGAACCTCTGGGACTTCTCTAGAACCTGAGAGGCTTTTCAAATCACGTTCTGTCTTTGACCTCTGATGGGACACAGACTCAGGAGCAAGACCTTCTGAACACACAGGACTGCCGAAACTGGCTGATGGTTTTAGCCTCCCCTCTGAGGCCAAAAGGAGGCGCTGTGCCTGGGCTTGCTGCCAGCGGAGAGGAAGGCAGGCCCAAATGGATAAGGGGAAAGGGGCAACAAAATTCAAGGTATGGCCTTTGACGTTTTCTGTGCCTTCAAAATCTAAGGATATCTGACTGAAGTGCAGGGACCAAAGATCCTGGGATGCCACAGGCCTCTGAGGAGGGAGGGAGCTAGGCTGAGCTGGGAAGGAATCCATCTGGAAAGCGTGATGTAGGAAGAGCATGTGCAGAAGGCTGAAGCCCCCCGGAACCTTGGGAAAGTGACCATAAGTAGGACGAAAGAACTCAGAAGCAGCAAAACCCCGGAAGACACTCTGGAGGTCTGGACAACTGCAGTGGGGGGCGTGTCGAGTGTTGGTGGCAATCATGCCTGACGTGGAAAGGACAAGCCCCTGGGGACGATGTAGCTTTGCCTGCTGTCTCCTCTCCAGAGGGAAGCTGACCTTTAGAGAAAAAATGAAACACAATTAAGGCCACCTGAGCAAGCATGCAGCATCTGAAGCTGATGTTCATACTTGTATCAAGTGCACAGGCAGGACTGTAGATCACAACCTTGGAGGAAAGGCAGCTGTGTCTATCAACAAGTAACAAGGCCCAGCTCCGCCCTACCTTCAGCCAGAATGCATCCAGGAGAAAGTCCAAGTGCTCATCTTTGTGCCTTGACTCTTCCAGCTTGTAGATAGCTTTGAACTGCTCCAAGCTGCGGTATAAATCTAGGCAAAAGAGGTTTCCCCAGAGCAAGCTGACGGGATCCACAGTAAATAACAGACCATTTAACTGGATGTAGAGATTGGGACAGGGAACTGGAAGCAGAGAAAACAGGGATTGTCATCTACAAAGCAGCAACTAGACTCTTGCTGACCAGCTACAGTTTCGCTATCACAACAGCAAAGACACTCTTTCATATGGTACAGCTTTACCTGTTTTGTTTTAGAGACAGGATCTCACATTTTCCAGGATGACCTCACACTCACTCTGTAGCCATGGATGACCTCAAAAGACCACCAACTTCACCTTCCAGAGTGCTGAGATCTCCACAAACAATCAAGGGTGCTAGCCAAGAACTCAACCAACAGAACCATGGCCCCAGGGCAGAGGTTTTAACTTAGCCGAGCAAAATTAACTTTAACACATAAAACTCCTGACCACAAGTGAGACTCAGCAGACTCAATGCTGACAAAAGTGAAGGGCATCAAGAGAAGAAATGGTCAGCCCAGATGCTTACCTGGAAGCTCCTGATTATCCGGGAAGTAATACTCTGTGAACTGAACATGGACAGCAGCCGCCTGAGGCGAGAGGTGGTGGCGTTTGTGACTGCAGGAGAGCAGAGTGGACGGTTTCTTACTTGGCTGTCCAGCTGTGGAAACCTAAGTAACCACAAGTCACTGTGAGCCTGTGTCACAGCACCCAGAACAGACTGTTTCCTGAGGAATCCACGCCTCTGCCATCCTCCCACATCCTTCCCTAAGGGCAGGCAGCATAGAACCTTCCACTTACACTTCAGGCACTTTCACATGTGGTCTGCACTATCCCCAAGTTGCTATTCTGTTTGCTTTGGGGATTGGTCTCATGTAATGTAGGTTGGTCTTAAATTGGCTATGTAGCACAGAATGGCCTCAAGCTCCTGCCTCCACCTCCAAAGTAATAGGGTCCAAGACTCCTTAGCCAGCCCAAGCTCATTTCTAGGAGGAGGTTGTAATGCAGCACTCTGAGAACACGCCATGGCTTTTCTCAGAAGCCATGCTCAACAGAAACTGACCAAACTGTTCATCTACCCTGAATGAGGCCACAGGCCCTGGCTTCCAAACCTTGGTTCATGCTGTTCTTTAACTACCCCACTCCCTCCAGTATGGCTCCCTGTGTCCTCACCTGGTGGATGTCCAGGTCATCTACTCGGACAACCAGGCAGCTAGAACGTAAGCGATCCCATGCTGGAGGCCCAAAGGCAGCCTTAGCAGGGCTTTTGTCAAGAGGGCTCTTTCCAGAGCTAGAGAAAGAATCTAAATAAAAAGGAAAAAGAAGTAGATACGTTCATTGCTCATTACTAATATAATTCAGAAAGCAAAGACCCACAGTTCATTGACGCCGTGAAGTAGCAGAGCCCAGCACTCACTGGTGAGAGCTTGGTGAAAATCTCTGTAAGTTCCAGACAGCAGCCTGCTTTCAAAGACAGTCAGCAAAAGGCTGAGCAACTAGGACCCTCCAAGTCCTCACAACCTACCTGCTTTCTTCCGGAAGGGAGAGTCCACCCTCAGATGCCACGGTGGCTTCAGACCAGTCCCCTCATGCCATTTCTCCATCTTACTCTGAAATTCCATCACCAGTTTCTGGGCCCAGTGGCCTCGGGTCTCCATGGCCTCACAGTGCCGCACCCAATGTTTACAGCTGTCACCTGTGGGACAAAGAAGAAAAAGATTTCAGCCCAAGATCAGAGTCCAGTGTCTCAGCGTCTTCTCCCTGTCAAGATAGTCAGAGGGCAGAATTAGTTCCCAACCACAACCCAGAATTTCCTAGGAAAAGAAAAAGATGCCTGCTGAGAGCACCATGCTCTTCTAAGCTCCATTCTCATTCCCTAAGGGTCTCTAAAAGGCCATTTTTGGCTATGGACTTCTAGAAACATTTTAAACCTAATGCTCTTGAGGAGCTGAAAGACCACTCAGGTTTACAGATGTCATCTTATGAAGATATTCCCAGCACCCCTCTGAGTACATACAGCAACACCCAGCACCCTTTTGCTGGCTGGTCAAGTATGAGCCCAAAAATATGCCCTCTAATACCTGAGGCAATGCTAGAGAGTGTTAACTTTCTCTAACCTGCCCAGTGGAAGGGGTAGTAATCAAAGGCCATCCTGCGGAAGGTAAGCTGCATGGCGCCACCCGGGAGTCTGTTTGCAGAGACGCCTATGAAAGGAAGACAGGTGAGCAGCACTGGGGGGCAAAGGAACCCGAGCATAATGTGAACCACTAGGAAGCCCTCTGTGGGGCTGAACCCTGATCCTCTTGCAAGACTAACCAGTGTTCTTAACTAATCAACCCTTATCTGTGCTTTATATGCTAAAAAGAATATACAACGGTTCCTTTATTTGACCCATGGCAATGAAACAATAATGATTGTCTTAAATTAACTATTTTTTAAAAGATTGGCTTATTTATTTTACATATATGAGAGCTCTATCTGCATGTACCCCTGCATCAGAAGAGGGCATCAGATTCCAGTATAGATGATTGTGAGCCACCATGTGGTTGCTGAGAATTGAATTCCCGTCCTCTGGAAGAGCAGGCAGTGCTCTTAACCACTGAGCCATCTCTCCAGCCCCCTTCCATTAGCTATTTTAAAGCTATTAGTATTTAACTTAAACTTAAACCTATAATTATTGAAAATGTTTGGGGATTCTTGTTGCTTTTTAGGCAAGGTCTCAGGAAACTCAAGCTAGTCTCAGACTTACTAGGCACAGCTAAGAGTGACCTTGACCTCCTGATCCTCCGTCCTCCACATTCCAATGGCTAGAATTACAACATGTACAACTATAATAGTGCACTCTTTTTATTTGGGAGAAGAATGTTCTTGAGACAGGGTCTTGCCATGTAGCACAAGATGGTGAAAAAAGGGCCTGTCATGTGTGCTGTGTGACAGGTGGATCCATCATACACTAAAGGCTGGAGGGCACTGCCCCATGCCAACACAGACCTACCACAAGAAGTCTGGGTCCCAAGCAATGCTTCTGATTAAGGGAGCTGAAGGCTGAATGCCACAGTATCTGTAGGAAGAAACCTTTACCCTAGGCTCTTCCCAAGACAGACAATGATGCAACCAGCCAGGCTCAGGCCTCACAGGTACCTGGCTCTCGAGACTGGCTGTCATCACAAATGTGTAGGTCCAGGCGGGAGATGAGAAGATGGTAGGAAGACTCTTTCACATCAAATTTCTCAAAATACTGGCTGAGGCGACTGCTGCTGCTGCCCTGGCTGGCACCAAATGCCTGAGCCCAAGTCTGCTGGGTACTGGGAGCAGGTGGAGTGATCTGCATGTGAGAGAGAGAGAGACATCAATCAGGGTGGAAATGGCTCAGTGGTTGAGAGCACTGGCTGCTCTACCAAGGCTCAATTCCCAGCAGCCACATGGCAGGTCACACATGTCTGTAACTCCAGCTCCAGGGCTTTTAACAGCCTCACACAGACACACATGCAAGCAAAACAGAAATGAACATAAAATTAAAAATAAATTGAATATTTAGAAAGAAAGATAGAGGCTGGAGAGATGGCTTAGATGTTGATAGCACTTCCAGAAGACCCAGGTTCAATTCTCAGCACCAACATGGAAACTCATAACTGTAACTCCTGTCCCAGGGGATCCAACACCCTCACACAGACACATGTAAGGGCAAAAACACCCATGTACATAAAATAATAAAAAAATAAAAATAAACTGTTAAAAAGAGACAGACAGATAGATATCGAGTCCATGCTCTTAGAGGCTCTTTCTGTTGATTTCTGAAAGCTTAAATCCACGTGAATAAAACCACAACTTAATAGCATCCCTTCAGTCTCATAACTATTGTCTAGACTCTCACTTAGCACTACTAAGAGAAAGCAACTCAAACTTCAAAAAGCCCCCCTAGCAAGTCTAGTACCTACCCAGGAACATCCTCAGGTTTGAGTCACCCTCCTAGCTCTCACCTACCAGGACGGGCCTGACCTCAGCACCTCCTCAGAATATCCTCCCTAAGTGCACTGCCATGCTGGGCAGACAGCACCCCTTCTCTGTGCTCTCCAGGCACAGGGCACACCTGTTCAGTACCTGGCACACCACATATGAATGATCTGTCAACTGTCTATATTTCAAGACAGTGCAAGTCCCAAGGACAGGAGGCTAGGCTAGCACTCCATATGACATACAGGAGAAATCCAGTGTACAGAACAAATGAAAGGGACTGGCACAAGCAACTCCACAAGTGGAGGACCCCATAAGCAAGCCAAAAAACCCTTCATTCCCTCCAACACTGGCACAAACTAGTGCTAATCAACTACCCTCTCCCCCCAACCCAAGCAAGAAGTGCAGTTTGTCTCTAACCTGTACAGGCTCAGGAGCCAGGCTCTTTCTCTGCTGGGCTGACTTCTCCATGGCCTCACTCAGTGACTCAGCATACTTCATCATCGCCTTGAGCTGTGAGTCAGTCAGCACCCAGAGCAGGTCATCCAGCAGGAACATCAACTTGGAGGCAACCACATTGCAGTCTTTGGTCTGAGGAACACAGAGAACACATGTTAGCACTTTGCTCTTTCAAGGCCTCAAAGTGACGGTGGCCTGGTTTCACAGGCAGCCTGTCACCTTCCAGGAGGCAAGAAAGACCATCAAGCACCTTGGAAAGCCTATTTCTTGCAAGGTAACTCAGGTTTGCTTTATTGACAAAAACCACCAGCCAACTCGGTGATGCTTAGGCCAGCATGTGCATAATATAGGCAGAAACTGTGGCTTCTAAAAGTATCAAAACTGGAAGACAAAAAGCTTCTCTCACACTGGTGGAGACAACAAGGAGGCCAGGGGCAGAATGCCACCTTCCACAGTTTTCATGGCATGGGAGCACACACTCACTCTTCTCTTGAGGGCTATTTGGATCCGGCCTTGGTTGGTAATGAGCCTCAGTGGAGTGGTAACCAGGTCGTGGTCACCATTATCTGTGGCATCTGCCTCAATTCGAAGTGTCTGCCAAGTTATTTCCTTAAATGTTAAAACCTGGAAGGAGGGAAAGTAAGAATCCCTTGATTCTGTGGATCAGATAGATGAACCAGGAGACAGGAGAGCCAAGGGAAAAGACGGCCACAGCTGAGCCAGTGCTCTCAGCTTCCATTCTAACAACAGAAGGCAGTGGGTCCAGATCTGTAACTCAGCAGTAACACTGGACGGAAAGGATCCCAGGTTTCCCAGGAGTAGGAACAGCCACCTTTAAGGGTTTCTCCTACTTCAAATCCCTCCATCCACACCCCTCAGAATGCTAAGGCTCACCTCTCCTCGGCGGGGATCAGTGATACGGGTCAGACGCAGGTCACTCTGCTGCCAGTTGGGGTTGACACTGTAGCCCTGGAGCTGCCACAATTCAAAAGAAGCATGGAAGGCCTTGGAGTGGATCTTGATGGTGATGGAGTTGACAATGATGAACATTCCCTCCACCACCTTCTCGGCAAAGCCATACTCACTGCAGTAAATGAGGGAGACAGGGATCAGAACCCCAAGACAGCGGATTCAGCTACAAACATGACTGCTTTTTTTTTTTTTCCTTCTCTCCTTGTTGCTTTCCCCACCCCCTAAATCTTTGGTTGGGGTTTTTTTCAAGACAGGGTTTGAAACAAACTCACTCTGTAGACCAGCCTGGCCCTGAACTCACAGAGATCTGCCTGCTGGGATTAAAAATATCCACCACCATGCTCAGCTTTGGAATCATTTTTTATCACAAGAATCAAGGAAAAAAAATCTAGAGCCGGGTGGTGCTGTCTTAATATAACTTTATATAATCGTGTTACTTTCACAGTTTACCTCTTAACCTGGCTATCATCCAAATAATTGAGACCCTATTATATTATTCGTTAAACAGATTTCACAACACAGAAATTGAGCAGTTATTACTCTATTCTTTTTTTTTTTTTTTTTTGGTTTTTCGAGACAGGGTTTCTCTGTTTAACAGCTCTGGCTGTCCTGGACTCGCTTTGTAGACCAGGCTGGCCTCGAACTCGCAAAGATCCGCCTGCCTCTGCCTCCCAAGTGCTGGGATTAAAGGCGTGCGCCATGTAGACCAGGCTGGCCTCGAACTCGCAAAGATCCGCCTGCCTCTGCCTCCCAAGTGCTGGGATTAAAGGCGTGCGCCACCACCGCACGGCTTATTACTCTATTCTTAACCCACTAAACTAATCTGGCTTCCCCCCAGCATAAATCTAGCAGATACTTGCACTCTGTGGCTTTCCTGCCTCAGCTGAATCTCTCCTGCCTCTGCCTCTCACTGAATCACTCTCCTTGCTCTCCTTCCTCTCCTTAACTTCTCCTCCCCGAGGGCAGGAAGTCCAGCCCTATTCTCTCTCTTGCTCAGTGACTGGACATAAGCTGCTTTATTTGCATATCAGTGGACAACTGGGGAGAAAATATTGAGACATAAGATCCTCAGAACAAGGATGGAAATCAGATATGGGGGGTATAGAAATCAGCATTTGAATTACACAATAACCTTATGCCTACAGTGGTGGGACACACCGTTACTCCCAGCATTCCGAAGGCAGAGGCAGGCCGATCTCTGAGTTCAAGGCCAGCCTCATCTACAGAGTGAGTTCCAGGACCACAAAAGCAGTAATAAAGAGAAACCCTGTCTCAAAAACAAAAAACAAAAATGGGGGCTGAAGAGATAGCTCAGAGATTAAGAGCACTGGCTGTTCTTCCAAAGGTCCTGAGTTCAACTCCCAGCAACCACATGATGGCTCACAACCATCTACATTGAGATCTAGTGCCCTCTTCTGGCCTGCAGGCATATATGTAGGCAGAACACTGTATGCATAAATAAACAAACAAACAAACAAATAAACAAATGAATGAACGAACAAATGAATTAAAAAAAGAAGGGAGGAGGATACCTAGAAATTAAGACTGAAAGTACACATTTATATGGGATTTAGTCACATAGGACCAATAAAAGGTCAAGAGCACATAAAAAAATGGACTGAACTTCACATAAAAAACAACCCTAAGCCGGGCGGTGGTGGAGCACGCCTTTAATCCCAGCACTTGGGAGGCAGAGGCAGGCGGATCTTTGTGAGTTCGAGGCCAGCCTGGTCTACAAAGCGAGTCCAGGACAGCCAGAGATATTCAGAGAAACCCTGTCTCGAAAAACCAAAAAAAAAAAAAAAACAACCCTAAACCTCACACAGAAATCAAAACTACAGTGACAGTTTGGAGCACAGCTACATGGCAGACTAGTTGCCTGCCATGGCACAAGCTCCGGGTTTGACCCATAATATATAACAACAATAAAAGAAAGCTGTGGCTCACACCTGGAATTCCAGCACTCAAAAGGCAGAGGCAAGGGGGTCACTGTGAATTTCAGGCCAGCTTGCTCTGGGGCCCCTCATTCCCCACCTCCAGCACTGAGATGGCAGCTGTGTCCCCACACTCCTCTAGCCTTTACATGGGCTCTGTGATCCCAGATGTTATCCTCACACTTTCAAAGCATGTGCTTTACCCACTGTGCCTGGTGGAACACACCATCAATTCCAGCATTCAAGAGACAGTGGTAGGAGGATCTCTGTGAGTTAGAAGCCAGGAAGTTCAAGGCCACTTACATAGTGAGAACATGTCTCAAAAAAAAAAGAAGCCGGGCGGTGGTGGCGCACGCCTTTAATCCCAGCACTTGGGAGGCAGAGGCAGGCGGATCTCTGTGAGTTCGAGGCCAGCCTGGTCTACAAAAGCGAGTCGAGGACAGCCAGAGCTGTTATACAGAGAAACCCTGTCTTGAAAAACCAAAAAAAAAAAAAAAAAGGAAAAAAAAAAAGAGACAGAAGAAAAGAAAGATAGAAAAAAAAAAAGTGAAAAGTTACATTCCTTTAGAAAGGGGAAAAAAGCCTCTGGTCCCACCAAAAGAAATGTGAATATAGGACATGAAGAAAGTATATAAAATCCTAAAAACAGATAAAAGTTGGTAAACTGTTGGGAAGAGCTTGACAGTTTCTTCCAAAGTTAAAATTCCAAAAGTTAAAAACCATTATCACCTAAGCATTCCTATCCGTAGGTGTTTATCAAAGAGAAACAATAGCACACAACCACACAAATACATTTGAATGGATATTCACAAAAGCCAAAAAGTATAAGTGAAATGACCATCCAATGAGTGGAAAGCTGGCCATGGTGGCACAGCCTATGATCCCAGCTCTTGGGAGGGGGAGGCAGAAGGATCAGGAGTTCAAAGCCATCCTGAGTTACACACAATGAATTCAAAGGCAGCCTGGGCTACCTAAGACCTTTCAGGGGTTTAGGGGAGGTTGTATTATACCATATAATGGAATGGAACTCAGTGCTAAGCTGTGTCCCCCAAGTTCATATTGCTGTTAATAACATAGAATATGGAGGTACAGCCTCCATCATATAGCTGGGTAGTGGTGGTGTCCATCTTTAATCCCAGCACTTGGGATTTGCTTTCAAATCCTGGAGAGTTTGAACACAAGATAAAAAGTTGGCAAAATGTTGCTAATTGTTGAGGTCTGACATTTGAAACAGGGATTTGATATACTAGCCTATCTGCTTTAGTTGTATGTTTGAAATATTCTGTAATCAAAGTTTTATTATAATCCAGGAAAAACGAGGCACACTTTTAATTCCAGCACTCATAGGCTGAAGTAGGAAGATCGTAAATTTGAAACTAGCCTGGGCTACAGCGCAAGACAACCGATCAATCAATCCATTTCTCTGTACCTGGTCTCACAGGCACTAACCTCTGTCCTGAAGCAAGGGCAATGGGAGACTGCCCATTGGGGGGGCGCGGGTCCTCGCAGGTTTTCATCTCCACCTCCACCTTATCCAGACACTAGAATAAGAGAGAGAACTAAGCATCCACACAAAACTCACGCAGCACCATCAAGACAGCAGGGCTGGGCTACAAGCCACCCACAGCCAACATAAACCACGCTTCTAACTTCCTGTCTGGATCCCAAAGGAAATTTAAGGACAGAGATTGAGCAGTAAAACTCATTACTTAAAAAAAAAAAAAAAAAAAAAGGCCAGGCGGTAGTGGTGCACACCTGTAATCCCAGCACTTAGGAGGCAGAGGCAGGTCAATCTCTGAGTCTGAGCCACCCTGAACTACAGAGGGAGGCCATTTAGAGAGACCCTGTCTCAAAAAACAAAAACTGAAAGATTACTTTCAAGTAGAAAAGGCCGTACCAAGCAGATTGGATGTGTCTTCAACTTGGTCCACTGGATCTGAAAGAGGAAAGCAAAGATACAGGCCTGTGACAGCTCCCCTCAAGAAAACAAGCCTCCTGACTCAAGACAACAACAGCACTCAGAACCCATTCTCACCCGGATGGAGGCCTTGTTGCAGTAGACCCGGGTAATGGCTAGCCAGGTAGGCAGTTCCAGCACATTCTGCAAAACCTCTTCATCCAGCTCCAGGTTGGTCAACTGACCCTCCCCTTTCAGGGTGCTCAGGTTGATCTTGTCCGGGGAAAGATTCTTAGTGAACCTGCAGAGAGTGACAGTAAAACACTGTTCCAGGACAACATGATAAATTAGCACTACAGTGAATCCCCACATGGTCTCCACACCACAAAAGTTATGAGGTGAGACATCTCATTCTACTTATGACAGACACCATCCTACTGACAATGCTGTGGGGAATCTCAGGAAATGGCTGGAGGAGTGGCAACACAGCCTTCTAGTTTTGAATGCCCACATACAAGTCCTCTAAAAACATAGCAGCTAGGCCACATCTGTGCACACCTGTGGTCCCATCACTTGACAAGTGTCGATGAAGATCAAGGCCATAATGAGTTCGAAGCCAGCCTGGGATGCATGTCATTCTGCTCCAAAGACAACAAAAGACAGCAACTAAATAGAAACAAAAAATGCCCACAGATGGTATTTTATTGTTTTTCTTTTTTAATTAGCTTGTGTGCACATAATTCAGGTTATTTGGGCAAGCATGCCATGGCACATACTTGAAAGTCAGAGGTCAACTTTCCAGGCTCCATGGAAAGCACCTTTACCCTGTGACAGCCTACACAGCTAACACAGAGAGAACCGGAGGAGTTAGGGAGACATGCAGCGACTGAAAATGCTGGCTGCTCTTCCAGAGAACTGGAGTAAAGTCCCCAGCACCCTCATCAAGTAACTCACAACTGCCTGGTAGTTCCAGGGGATCCAATCCGCTCTTCATGCCTCACAAACAACCACAAATGTGCACATACCAACACACAACAAATAATAAAACACATCATTAAAAAAAAAGAAAACCGTAACTCCTCCTGCTCACTAGCCATGCCCACCCTCTCTGTGGCACCATGCTGACTGGTGTGCTGGGGCTGGGGCTTCCCCAGGTTACTTACAGAGCCCACTACTGACCTGTTAGAATCCACCAGTAAAGACCTAATACAATCAACAAGCTATCTAACAAATCCAACCAGTTATGCCCAATAAACTCAACCAATGACTTTCCTAAATCAGCAAGTATGACCTACTTGATCTAATATTTTTTTCTTTTTTGATTTTTCCAGACAGGGTTTCTCTATGTAGCTCTGGCTGTCCTTGACTTTGTCCTTTGTAGACCAGGCTGGCCTCGAACTCACAGAGTTTTCTTTCTTTCTTTCTTTTTTTTTTTTTTGTTTTTCAAGACAAGGTTTCTCTGTGTATCCTTGGCTGTCCTGGACTCACTTTGTAGACCAGGCTGTCCTTGAACTCACAGAGATCTGCCTGCCTCTGCCTCCCGAGTGCTGGGATTAAAGGCGTGTGCCACCATGCCCGGCTATCACAGACAGCTATGAACTGCCATATGGTGCTGGGACTTGAACCCGGGTCCTTTGGAAGAACAACCAGTGTTCTTAACCGCTGAACCATCTCTCCAGCCCGAGTTTTCTATTTTTAAGTACCTGCCTTTGCCTCCCAAGTGCTGGGATTAAAGGCTTGTGCTACCACACACAGCTCCATCCAACTCTTGATCTACTAGACTCAATTAGTGAAGTCCTACTAGATTCAATCATTTACATACTAGACTCAACCAATGACCAATTGATCAAACAGCAACACAGTATAATTAACTATTGATCTGAAGTTTACAACCCTGTGAAACAATGTCATAGGATGTAAATGAAAACACAGGAATTAACTGGCATGATAAACAAATTAAAGAAAGCAATACCTGTGAGTTGAGGGAAGAGGCCCACAGGAAGCCCCAACTGTGGTAGGATTTAGTGAAATTAATAGCATAGAGATTTTGGATTGGCAAAAACTTGGCATCCCTTTAATTGAAAGATATGGGTGGAGCCAGTTATGGCCAGATGATATGCCCTTGAAAAGTGTTTCTAAGAAACCTCGCAAGCCACGCAGACGATGTCATTAGCCATGAGAAGCAACTGGAATCTTGGGACCACACTGGCAGACTGTTGAGAGGGCTTGTCTTGGGAAAGTCCTCAAAAACATTTGGTAACCACTACAATAAGAATGCCAAAAATGCCTCTGCTGAGAATCACGGCATGTGACAAGATTTAAATCAATGATCCACGTGGTCTGGCGTCCTCTCTCTGCCCTCATCAGCTGAAAGGCCACGCTGGAGAAGGTACAAAGGTGTGTGGGGCAAACTGAGTCCTGAAAGCACTTGGAAAAGTTTAAAAGACCGTCCTCCATTGGTGGCTGAAACAGACTGACTTTATAAACTGGCCACGGCCTTGTAGTGGAAATAAGCTGGCCTTACGAACTGGTAAATAAGGATCAACAGACTTTAAGATTGAAAGGCCTGATGGACAGCCGTAAACCAGGCCGCCCTACACGCACCTATGCCAAGAGTATTAACAGCGTTTTAAGAAACTTAAAATAGCTGGCTGTGGTGGCACATGCCTTTAACACTCAGGAGGCAGAGGCAGGTGGATCTCTACGAGTTCAAGGCCAGTTTGGTCTACAAAGTGAGTCCAGGACAGTGAAGGATACACAGAGAAACCCTGTCTCAAAAAAAAAAAAACCCTTATAATAATGTTAAGTTTTTTTTTATAGGTATTAGAGAGTTTTTAGGTATTAAGACATTCTTAGATAGATTATAGATTTTAGATTTAAGGTTTAGATTATAGGATATAGGTATTTTATAGGTGATTGCTAAGTATTAATAAATTTAAGTGTGATAAATAAAAATATTCAGTTACACCCAACTACATGGAAGATACTCATTTTCACAAGCTGTTGATTACCACAGACCACCTCAGTAAGTTTTCTAAAGTTCCCATCAGCTCCCATTATATGCACATGATGCTGGGAGAGCTACTCCTCTCGGATCTCTGGTACTATTTTGTTCCTCCAAGAGTATGTAGCCCTACTTACTTAGGCCACTTGTCAGGACTGTGTGTGCAGAGCAAATGGAAGGGATAAAGCAGTGTCTTCCTCCAGGACAGAAAGCAGCCTGGCTTGCCATGAACTACAGAAGTTACAGAGTCCCCAACCTCAGTCCTGCAACAGCCACTCATGCAAGGATCCAACTAGGCACATCACGTCACTCCCATGAGCTCTAGGGATGGAAGTTTCAACCACTGCTCTCACAATGCTTGCTCACCTCTGCAAGTATCCATTTAACAGTAGCAGGGTCTATTAGCTTCTAAATAATGTTGAAGTCCAGAAAAACGATACCCCAAAATATGACAACTGGCATGCTGATCATTGTCAGTTAAAAGCCCTGGAAGGACAGCAGATCCGCAGATGCACAGAGCATATTCTGACACTCCTTTATTTTCTTTTTTCTTTCTTTTTTTTTTTTTTTTTTTGGTTTTTCGAGACAGGGTTTCTCTGTTTAACAGCTCTGGCTGTCCTGGACTCGCTTTGTAGACCAGGCTGGCCTCGAACTCGCAAAGATCCGCCTACCTCTGCCTCCCAAGTGCTGGGATTAAAGGCGTGCGCCACCACCGCCCAGCTTCCTTTATTTTCTTGAAGAACAGACACACAAAAGAGGAAAACTACCTTTGGCCCTTATCTGAGTTTCCATGAACTAATTTCACATCTAAAGGAAAGATTCATGAATGTTAAGCATACATGGGTAGATTTTGTCTCTGAAATCCATTGACCATTTTCTAGTGCACTGTCAGGCACTGGACCCTTCATGACTTTTTTTTTTTTTTTTTGGTTTTTCGAGACAGGGCTTCCCTGTGTATCCTTGGCTGTCCTGGACTCACTTTGTAGACCAGGCTGGCCTTGAACTCACAGAGATCCACCTGCCTCTGCCTCCCGAGTGCTGGGATTAAAGGCTCTTCATGACTTTTACCACCTGTCAAAATCCTCCACTCATGAAGAAGGTCACAGGTTAATTACACTTCTGTGACTCTTCCTGAGGATGTAAACACATGTCTGATATGTATTTACCATACATATCATGAGATGCAAATATCATTCTCACCCACAGCTATGCCCTTCCAGAAAAGCTTCAGAGGACCAAGGGATGGTTTTCTCTTTAGTTCCACAATAGAAGGAAAGGAAAGGGGAAAGGGAAAGGGGGGGAGGGGAGGGGAGGGGAGAAAGAAGACTTTAATATATAGGCTGACTGATTTTAATTCATTTAACACTCTCTCTCTCTGCATGTGTGTGTGTGTGTGGGTGCGCTTGTGTGTTTTCTGCTTGGAACTGAAGGCAGCCTCCTGCATGCTAAGGACTACATCCCAAGCCCTAAAATAATTCTTTAGGCTGGGGGTCTGTGCATCTGCACACGTAAGTGAATGTGCATACAAACATTTAATCCCAGCACTCAGGAGGCAGAGGCAGGAGGATCTCTCTGAGCTCCAGGGCAGCCTGGTTTACAGAGCTAATTCCAGGACAGCCATGGCAACACAGAGAAACCCCGATTCAAAAAAAAACAAACACCAAAAACAAAAACAAAAAAGCCCAGTTCTTTAAAATCAACAAAGTATGAACCAGTTTTGTTCTTTCAACAGAGACCAGCTTCCTACCAATGGATCCTTTTCTTTCCTCTGAAAACTAGCTTGCTACAGTGGGAAAAAAGAATTCCTTCTTTTACTGAACAAAAATAAGAAAAAAAAAAGTCCATCTACTGGAAACATTTCCTAAAGAACAAAACAAGAAAAAGCAAAAGAGGATAATGCATGCCTCTCGAACAGGAGAGGCAGTCCTAGGAGTAAATGCAGGTAAAACAGGAAGCTCAGCACATCCTCTAGCCCATATATAGTCAAGGGAATTTAAAGGACCAGAATTCCTTCCTCCAACTTCCCTAGCTTCCTTCCTTCTGAACAGACAAAATCAGGATGAGAACCAGCAAGATAAACTGCTCTCCCTTATAATAGCCCCAGGCTGGCCTCAAACTGGCAATCCTTCTGCCTTCACTTCTGCCTCCCGAGTGCTGGGATTAAAGGAGCACTGGTATTAGACTTTCTGAAGAAGAAAGTAAGGAGGAAGGGGACAGGAGAGAATGAGCAGGGAAGAACACTCATTGGAACCCAGTGACAGGAGAGAACCAACTCCCACAACCCCACCACGACATTTTTTAAAGAAAATAATAACTTGAAAAGCCGACCCAAGGGGCTGGAGAGATGGCTCAGCAGTTAAGAGCACTGGCTGCTCTTCCAGAGGACCTGAGTTCAATTCCCAGCACCCACATGGCAGTTCACAACTGTCTGTAACTCGTTTCAGGAGATCTGACACCCTCACACATACATGCAGTCAAAAGACCAATGTATATAAAATAAAATTTAAAAATTTAAAAAAGCTGGATGGTGGTGATGCACACCTTTAATCCCAGCACTTGGGAGGCGGAGGCAGAGGCAGGCGGATCTCTGAGAGTTCAAGGCCAGCCTAGTCTACAAAGTGAGTCCAGGACAGCCAGGGCTACACAGAGAAACCCTATCTCAAGGAGGAGGGCATCAGGCTGACCAATGAGAAGACATCATGATGCATAATTAAGAGAGAGGTATATAAAGGAAAGCCCAGAAAACTGGAGAGAGAGGGCTTTTTGCTTGGCCCTGCTTCTGAATGCTGCTCACCTGCTCATCACTGCCTAACTTCAAAAGACTCTAGCTGTTGAGACTTGCTGAAGATTGCAGCCTAGGTGGGTGAAGCCCAGGAAGGCTGAGAAAAGCCTGGGAAAGCTGCACCTGCCATAAGCAAGCTCAGGTTGGCAGAAGAGGCGTAGTGTAGGACCTGCTCAGAGAAGGTTAGTAAGAACTGGGCAGGCTGAGGAGAGAGCCAAGGCCAGCTGGAGCCCTGCAGGAGCAGAGCGGCTAAGGTAAATTGGCTGCATAGGCTAGAGGGCAGCTGGTGCAGAGGAGGTGGACCCCAAGCAGAAGTGAGGCTGCCATAGCAATGCCAGAGCCAAGTGACCATTGAGTGACTGCTGATTGCATTGTTAGTGCAGACTGCTGACCAGTTGCCCTCAAAAGACCTTCCCCTGAGGACATCTTGATCTGAGGACCCTTTCGAATGTGTTAGGCTTGGTTGTTTGGTAAGTGTTTATAGATATTAATAAATAGTTTTAAAGTTACACTTACACATTTAATAACACATTTTAACTTCAGTTAAATAAAATTCTGTTTATTTATATCTTATATCAGGTTCTTCCAGCCTTTTTCTGATTCTCCTTAATTTGCCAATCAATCACACAAATACCAAAATCTGTGGGTGCTCACCCCTTAAACATAATGACATATTTGTTTATAACATTTACACGTTCTCTCACTAAGGGTAAGGATGTCCTCCTTTGCAGTCATCCATAACCTGTGTAAGCTGTGTAAGTAGAACAGATCTCAATTTTTGTATAAAATTATAGTGTAATGCCATCAGAAACATTTCTGAACTCCACCAACCAAATGAAATTAGGAAGACTCTTCCTGAGAATGCCAGGGCTAATTTACATCTCTCCCAGCAGCAGCACTCAGTCCCCACCACGACGCTGGCTGGTGACCACAGAAGGTGCCTGTCATTAGCTGGATGATCAGTACAAAAGAAAGCAACATTCACCAGACATCAAAAGTGCTATACCAAGCTCTTCAAGTTGGAATGGGGATTCAGCTCAATGGTAGAGTGCTTGCCTAGCAAGTGTAAGATCCGTGGCTCAGTCCTCCTCACCAGAAAATCCTCAAGTTCATTATCGCATGACAGTAATAACTATGTCGGTACACATCACTTATAGAGGGGACACTGTCTGAGTGAGGTATCCTTAGGCAATTTTGTCATTGGCCTACTCACATGAATCTACATAGAATAGCATACTGCACACTTAGGCTGCATGATATGCAAGACAATGTATATCTGGTCTGACCAGAGTATTGTATGCAATGCATAACTTCATCTTTCTCTCCAATAATAAATGGGTCCCACCTTATAAGCTTCTCCAAAAAGGCAGCAAGAATTCCTTAGAAGTAAAGCACCTGCCCAACACACATGAAACCCCAGGCTGGATCCCTAGGGCCAGAAATGAAGAATTTAGAACACAGTGGTACCCTTAATCCCAGAATTTGGGAGGAAAAAGCAGGTGGATCTCTGAACTCAAGGGCAGCCTGGTCTACAAAGTGAGATCCAGCCCAGTCAGGGCTACATAATGGAACCATTTTTAAAACAAATAAATGACAAAAACTCACTAAGCTGGTATTTCCTGAATCTTACAGCAATGATAAAAAAAATAGATTTTTTTAAAAAGATCCGTGGAGCCAGCTATTATAGGAGAGGTGACCGAGGTTTGCTGAACTGAGGCCCAAGAATTCCATGTGAAGTCCAAGTGGCGCTCTTACTACCTATACAGGGAATTTCAATGCAATCTCTGGGCCCAGCACGGAGTCCAACTAGATTAGACTGAGGTGATATGATGAGACCAACTGCCCCACGTCCGCCTCAGAGGCCTCACAAAGTCTCAAAGAGCAATGAGAATTTGAATTCTTGAAAAGAGCCCTTGCTGAGCACACCTCTGTGCTCCACAGCCCTGGCACGAACTTCATTCAGCTTTTGTGTTCTAACTGAACAGAGTGTCTGTGGCAGCCTAGTATCTGTTCCAGCTGAGTGTGCAGGGGAATACTTTCAGGCGTCTGTTACAATACAGAGTACAAATCCTCAGATGAAACTGTTGAACCCGAGAGGGGCTCACCGAATCCTGACGCCCAAAGACCACCAATGCCCCCATTCACTGTAACAGACAAGAGGTTTATTAAACTGACGCGCCAGGGTTCGATTCCCCCGTAGAGGAATGAACCCCATAAAACGGTTCTCTGGCCCTTTAAATACACAAGCGGCTACAAAAAAAGGTGGGGGCACCAAGGAGTAGCTTTTTTTAGCCCACAAGGCAACAGCCACAGGTGGTGATAAAGGAACAAAGAGTATGTTAAGTTAGGTGGTGACTCAAGTGGGGAGTGTAGAGGAGTGAACCAGAGGGGACCCGTCTGAACAGACCGGTCAGCTATGTAAGCTTTGATGTTTTCAAGGACTGAGTTCTGTGGAAGGTTTCCAGAAGGAGTGAGGTCAGGGTCTCACCACAGAGGAGAAGGCCATGTATTCATTAATTTTTACAGCCTTACAAAACCAAGCTGGAAAACAGACTGGTCACCTTCATCTCTGCCAGAGAAGTTCAGTCTGCCCAAGAAACAGTAGAAAGGCTGTCCATCATCCTTGCAAAACTACCACACAGTGCTAAGAAGCCAAAGTTTCTAAACCTGCAGACATTAAGTGCCAGAAACTTTCTTGAGTCGGGATCTCAAGCAGCCCAGGCTGCCCCTGCACTCAGGACTCAGGAGTTGAGTTCTTGAGTACTTGCCTCGAATTCCTGCCTCAGATTGCCTTGAATTCCTGCCTCAGACACCCTAGTTCTGGGGTGGTACATATGTGCTAACATTCCCAGTCAAAAAATATCTTACATAAAATAACCATTCATTCAAAATCTGTAACTTGCTAAATGAAGAAACAAGTGACCAAAAATAAGAAACGGTAGACCAAGAGTCATAGCTAGCTGCTGACTAACCTGGAACTAAACAAACATACCACAGAAATGGGACCAAGTCCAGCACTTTCTCTACTCACTCTATCACCGTGCCCTAGGAACTGCAGACAGCAGAACTTGCAACAATTCCTTTGCTCTGGCCCCACAAATGCACTCTGTTCCTTCATTAAAATACATAACAAGACCCTGTCTCAAAAATCCAAAACCCATGGGCCTGGAGGGCTGGCTCAGTGGTCAAGAGCTCTGGCTGCTCTTCCAGAGTATCTGTGTTCAATTTCTAACCCCCACAAGGCAGCTCACAGGTATGTTTAACTCCACATCCTGAGGATCTGAAATTCTCTTGGCTTCCTCCAGCACAGCATGCATATGATGCATAGACATACATTTGGGCAAAAAAAAACATACACACAAAAATAAATCAATGGGCATGGTGGTGCACACCTTTAATCCCAGCACTCGGCAGGCAGGTGGATCTCTGTGAGTTCAAGGCTGGCCTGGTCTACAAAGTGAGTCCAGGACAGACAGGGATATACAGAGAAACCCTGTCGGGAAAGGAAAGGGGAAGGGGAGGGGAGGGGAGGGGAGGGGAGGAAGAAAAAATAAAATAAGTCCAACAAATACTGAGGGGTTCTTTCTAGTTACTGTTTTTTACCTTAATTCCACTATGGTCAGGGAACATACTAAGTTTTAAGTGTCTTGAATTTTTTATTATTTTATTTTTTTGTGTGTATAGATGGTTTTTTTTTTTTTGGTTTTTCGAGACAGGGTTTCTCTGTTTAACAGCTCTGGCTGTCCTGGACTCGCTTTGTAGACCAGGCTGGCCTCGAACTCGCAAAGATCCGCCTGCCTCTGCCTCCCAAGTGCTGGGATTAAAGGCGTGCGCCACCACCGCCCGGCTGTGTATAGATGTTTTGATTGCATGTATGTATGTGCACCACATAAATGTCTGGTACCCAAAGAGGTGGTCGGATCCTTTGGAAGTGCCATTGCTGACAGTTGTGAGCAGTGATGCAGGTGCTGGGAATCACATCCTGGTCCTCCAGAAGAGCAGCCTTTTAGCTATGAAGCCATCCTAGCTGTTTAACATCTTGAGAAATTATTGAGGAGTTTACTGATCAGGATATGGCCTACCTGGTGAACATTTCTTGTGCATTTGAAATGAGAATTCTGCAGTTGCCCTGTGTAGTATTCTAGGAATGTCTATATATAACATAAAAATAGAAATCTTTTACGGATGGCTTGGATCATAAAACAGTCACCAGAGTGATCTTTTAAAGAAATAAGAGAATGAAGCAGGTGTTTTATATTTCCAGTGATCTTCATTCTTTCCTGTGGGTCCTAGCTGATTAGTTCATTTCCTCTTCACCAAGGCTTTCAAAAAGTCACTGAAACACTGAGCATGTTGGCGCAAGCCTTTAGTCCCAGCACTACAGAGGCAGAGACAGCCCGGCAGATCTTTGAGGTCTGGGCTAAGCCTGGTCTACAGAGTGAGTCCAGGACAGCCAGGGATACACAGAGAAACCCTGTCTCAACAAACCTAAATAAATAAATCAATAAAAAATAAAATGCTGGGTGTGGTGGTGCATGCCTTTAAACCCAGCATCTGGGAGGCAAGAGGCAAGTGGATCTCTGTTAGTTTGAGGCCAGACTGGTCTGCAAAGTGAGTTCCGGACAGCCATGGCTGTTACACAAAGAAACCCCGCCTCAAAAAAGGAAAACAACTCACTAATGTAAATCCTCTAAGGAATCAATCCATTGTACACATTCTGGCTGTTTCACCCTGTGGTGTTTTGAATGAAGATGGTCCCTATAGGCTCATGTGTTTGAATGTTTGGTCCCCAGTTAATAAATTGTTTGGGAAGGAGAAATTGGTCAACAGGTAAAATACTTGCCACACAAGGATGATGACCTGAATTTAGTCCCCAGAGCCCATATAAAGTAGAATGAGAAAGCAGATTCCACAAATTTCCCCTCCAATTTCCACACACATGCTGGGTACACACACCCTCTACAATAAAGGTACTGGGCTTTTTTTGTTTTGGTTTGGTTTCTAGTTTTCTAAGATAAAGGTTTCTGTGTGGTCCCAGCTGTCCTGGAACTCGATCTGCAGACCAGGCTGGCCTTGAACTCAGAAATCCACCTGTCTTAGGTGGAATATTCCACAGAAGAGCAGCAAGGCCCCTGTGCCAAGATGTGTAGTGAGAATTTTTGTTTCTTTAAAAACCCACATGTAGCCGGACGTGGTGGCGCACGCCTTTAATCCCAGCACTTGGGAGGCAGAGGCAGGCGGATCTCTGTGAGTTCGAGGCCAGCCTGGTCTACAAAGCAAGTCCAGGACAGCCAGGGCTGTTACACAGAGAAACCCTGTCTCGAAAAAAAAAAAAAAAAACCCACATGTGCCAGGCGTGGTGGTGCACTCCTTTAATCCCAGCAAGAGGCAAGTGGATCTTGGAATTCAAGGCCAACCTGATCTACAGAGTGAGTTCCCAAACAGCGAAGGCTACACAGAGAAACCTTGTCTCGGAAACAAACAAACAAACTCCGGAGGTCTCCTGTCATTTCACAGCCCTCTGCAAAAAGCATCTGAATGACATGCCCTGAGGCACCTGCCCACATCTGTGGACCGCCTGTGAATTCACAGCCCTCTGTAAAAAGCTTTTTTGAAAAACACTGAGCCCAGGGGTATAACTTGAAAGAAAGCTTCTGCCAACAGAAACTTTAAGGCAGGATTCATGTGGACAGAGCACTCTCTCTCTCTCTCTCTCTCTCTCTCTCTCTCTCTCTCTCTCTCTCTCCTGTTCCTGACTCACTCAGGATCATTTTTCTCGACTGGCAGAAAAACACGCATCACAATCTCATCGAAAAGTTTCACTCTCTGATGTTGACCCGTTTCGAGTCTGGAGAGGAGACAGATTCTCCCTGAGATTTGGGAGTGCTTAGAAGGGGAGCTCTGGGACTTTGGGCCTTTGCAGGCCATAAGCATCTGAATAGGTGAGCCGCCTGGAAAACTTTCATATGTTAATTGTCTTAAGACCACGAAGGAGATGAGAGAAATTCAGAGACTTTAAAACTGTAAAATTGAGCCGGGCGGTGGTGGCGCACGCTTTTAATCCCAGCACTTGGGAGGCAGAGGCAGGTGGATCTTTGTGAGTTCGAGGCCAGCCTGGTCTACAAAGTGAGTCCAGGACAGCCAGGGCTACACAGAGAAACCCTGTCTCAAAAAAACAAAACAAAACAAAAAAAACTGTAAAATTGTATGAAGACCAGCCATCCATCAGGACCCACACTCAGAGAAAAATATCCTTTTGAGAAACCTTAGGTTAATGTTAAATGCTTGTATTATAGGTACTAAGAAGTTTTAGGTGCTAAGTTTCAGGTTTGGGTTTAGGATTTAGGAATTTTATAGACATTTGTTAGGTAACTGTTAAGTATTAATAAATATATGTGTGATAAATAAAAATTTACTGTTACACTGGGGAAGTCCTCCCTGATGGAGACTGGCAGAGCTAAATCGATGTTTTGTTTGTTTGGTTTTGGCTTTTTGAGACAGGCTATGTAACAGCCCTGCCTGTCCTGGACTCACTTTGAAGACCTGGCTGCCTATACCTCTAAAGTGCTGGGATTAAAAGTGTGTGCCACCATGACCAGCAGATGGATCTGTTTTGTCTGGCTCCATTAGCAGATACAACACCTTCCCACTTGTACAACCCAAGCCATTATGTGAGATGACCTAGGCAAGGGCAAGCAGTAAACCAATAATATCAACACTCCAGAGGCTGAAACAGGCGGGGTTCTCAAGACGGAGGAAAACAAACACAAAGGCTAAGCACCAAATTTAGTGAAAAATCGATTTTAGCAGATATTTATGAAATAAAGTCTCAATAAATGGCCCACATTGGCCTCAAAGTCAAGACCTTCTTGCCTCAGTCTCCCAAGTGCTGGATTACAGGCACACACCAGCAATACCCAGCTAATTCTGACAATTTTTTTTTTTTTTTTTTTTGGTTTTTCGAGACAGGGTTTCTCTGTGTAACAGCCCTGGCTGTCCTGGACTCACTTTGTAGACCAGGCTGGCCTCGAACTCACAGTGATCCACCTGCCTCTGCCTCCCAAGTGCTGGGATTAAAGGCGTGCGCCACCACGCCCGGCCCATATTCTGACAATTTTTTAAAGTAAATAATTACTTCACGTTGCTAAGTAAAGCTCTTTTCATAGGTCCATTTAAATGAGCATTAAAGTTATGCATATTGGTCATCCAAACCATGGGTAAAATCTGTAAAAGACATTTCATACCAGCTGCCTCTCCAGTGCCCAGATCAGTACCTGAGAAGGCATTTAAAAGAAGTATTTTAAATTAATAAAATGACCAGGATGCAATTTATTATCATTGGTCTGTCCTCTTTGTTCTGGGACACTGTCAGACACCTGCCAGTTAGCACAGGAACTCTGCAGACCTCTCCAGCTCTCCTCCCTCCCCATCGAGTTCCACAAGCCATAGCTCCTCCCTCGCCTGTGGTGGTAAAAACAATACACATCCATGTCACACATGATTAAGTACTGAGTCCAAGATACACAAAGGCCCTGGGAATCTGGCCTTTCCAACCAGACCTATATCCTTCTCCTCTGCCTGGGATCTGAAGTTCCAGCCCTAAGATAACCCTTTCCTCTTCCCAGCCTCACTCCCAGGAAATCGGAAATGGCCCTCCATGTCAGGCATACTATTTCTACTTTATTTAAAGCAAAAAAAAAAAAGGCTTTCTTCTCCCAGGACTCAGGGAAGACAGTTTGTTGCCAGCTTGAGTTACATGACACCATGTCTTGGAAAAAATAACAAAGGCTTCAGCATGAATCATTTAAATTGTATGTTCACAGAAGGTCCACAGAAGTATGCAAACACAGGGGAAGTGTGCAGAGATGGGAAGCTGGCTCTGTCCCACTCCTCTGTCTGTGGACAAGGCACTTATCCTTGCTAGGCTTGCTTCCTAGTCAAAAATGAGGGCTGGGGGTGGGAGGGGGAGTTAAAAAAAAAAAAGTGAGGGCTGAAGCCAAGAATCCCAGCACTTGGTGGAAAATCTCTTAAAACTCTGAGACCAGCCTGCTCTACATACCAAAACAGACACATACAAAGAGCTCTTCTCCAAAGAAAAAGAGAGAAAGAAAAGAAGGGAAAGAAAAAGAGAGGAGTGAAGGAGGGAGGAAAGAAAAGATGAGAGAGGAGCGGGGAAGGGAGGAGAGAGGAGGGGTTGGACTACAGCAAGGATAATTCGTTTATTCCAGGATGCTTTGAGCGGTAAGTGTGCGTTAGGTATTCATAATTCCCACAGAACTTCTATAAAAAATTAATTACCTGAGCCGGGCGGTGGTGGCGCACGCCTTTAATCCCAGCACTTGGGAGGCAGAGGCAGGTGGATCTTTGTGAGTTCGAGGCCAGCCTGGTCTACAAAGTGAGTCCAGGACAACCAGGACTACACAGAGAAACCCTGTCTCGAAAAACCAAAAAAAAAAAAAAAATTACCTGAAGCCAGGCATGGTGGCAAATGCCAGTTATTCCAGCATTTGGAAAACTCAGGCAGGAAACCCATTAATTCCAGGCTACTTTGGGCTCCAAAGTGAGGGAAGCACTCTCTCAAGAAAGAGACAGAGACTGCACAGCAGGAGAGGAAGAAAGTCAGCCAGATGGCTCAGCAGGTAAGTGTTTGCTGTACAAACCTGGTAACCCGAGGTTGATCCCCAGGACCTACGTAAAAGTAGAATGAGCAGACCGACTACCCAAAGTTGTCCTCAACCTCTCCATGCACATTGTGGTACTCCTGCTTCTTCCTGCCAACCACAACACACACATACATACTCAATAATAATAAATAACCAACTTTGTTTGTTTGTTTTTTGAGACAGGGTTTCTCTGTAACAGAGCCCTGGCTGTCCTGGACTCTTTGTAGATAAGATTGGCCTCGAATTCACAGAGATCCGCCTGCCTCTGCCTCCCAAGTACTGGGATTAGAGGCCTGGCCCAAATAACCATTTTTTTAAACCTGTCAATATATATGAATTTTTTTCTAAACAGGGCTATGAATGGTACTAAACTGAAACACGAGTTGTGATCCCAAAATAAAAATATCTTGTGTCCTAATGAGTGCTTGCTTTGTGTTGAGGCTTTTTTTTTAATTATTTTACATATATGAGAACTCTGCATATACCCAGGCATGCCAGAAGAGGGTATCAGATCACATTATAGATGGTTGTGAGCCACCATGTGGGTGCTGGGAATTGAACTCTACACCTCTGGAAGAGCAGGCAGTGCTCATAACCGCTGAGCCATCTCTCCAGCCCCGTGTGAGGCTCTTAAGTAAGTCTTTACATATAACAACTCATGTAATCTGCTCACCAACTTTTCAACTGTCTCACCACACAGTCCAAGTTGACTTAGAACTCTGTGTACTCCAGGTTGACCTCAAAACCCCACTCCTCCTGCCTCAGCCTCCAAAATGCTGGGACTGCAGGCACGTGCCAGCACAGCAGCCAATCTCTGCAGTATATATGTCGCTATTCTCGATTGAAGATGATGAAAGCAAATGAGGAAGTGCCCAGAATGCAGGAGCAGCCCTTAGCCCAGAAGTGTATAATGTAACTAGCCAAACAATGTACCTGAAACTAGCCAATAAAGCCTAAGATTGTAAAAGCCAATGTCAGCCAGGAAAAGGGGGACCCTATGTCAGCAACAGTCTCGCATACCTTTTGCCAAATCAATGAGAAGGCCTGAGCGGATACATCAGCACAACCCCTGGTGTTCCATGTTGGCTGACAAAATACACAAACACACACGCACACCTCTCTTGAAAGCCACTAGCCTAGCCGCTGTGTAGCCAAACTCTAGATCACTAAAGCTACTGAGACCACCTACATTAACAACCATCACCAACTCCTAGAAAAAGGAGAAAAAATGAATGATATGGCTAGCTCCCAATTTTCCCAGCCACCAGTAGAGACCACAGTCCTTCAGGTATAGCTTGAAGTTGTCTGGTCAGCCAATCCCTCATGTCCCAAATAACCGAGCAGGCAGAACGGCTTAACGGAAGGCTACAAAGCACAAGTGGACATTGGTTGACAAAAAGAAAAAGAAAAAAAAAAAAAAAGAAAACCTCCATGGCATCTTAAAGGGAAGGTTGCTGACACTTTATCCCCACGTCCGCTGACCTTTCTCCAATTAGTCTGTGTAACCAGAAGCAGCCAGAGAAAGGAGGGAGGTCCGAAAGGACGCCGAGCGCCGGGTGAAGGAAGGGCTTACATCTTTTCAAGGGTGATGCAACAGGGTCAGACAGGAGAGGAGGAGCGCGCTTCCCAGGAGGAGAAAGCCAGCGTCGGCGCTGCAATCTAAGGGGACGGGGGTAAGGCAGCTCCGGGTGGCAAAGCGAGCAATGAAGCGGCGCTGGGCGGCTCGGAAGGCGGGAAGAGGCCTGGAGCGCTGGGCAGCGGTGCTCGGGAGGAACCGGCTGGCCTGGCTAGGCTCCGTGCGGATCTGGGGGGTACGGCCAGGGAAGGGCCGGGTGACCCGCGCCGAGGGAGGCGGCGGGTGAGGGGACGCCGGAGGGAGGGGAGGAACGCAGCGCTGACAACGGCCGGCGAGAGTTGAGTCTGGGCCGCCCGGAGGCGCTCGGCCGAGCACGGCCTGAGCGAGGTCGGAGGGCTCGGGAAGGAACCGGGCACGCAGGGTGGCGCTCTCACCGGGACAGATGCTTCAGGATCTGCTTCTTAATGATCCCGGCCATGCCGCAGCCGCGGCCCGCGTGGAAGACAGGCGGGCAGCCGTGGCCTCCTCAGCTGTGGAGAAGAGGCGCCCCCTCACCTCGCCGCGCCAGGGGCGCCGACCACCGCAGCCACGGCGGCCGTCATGGCGCTCTGTCGCCCCTGCCGCAGCGCCCGGAGTTCCGCCGCGCTGCCACCCACCCAACCACCCGCGCTGCGCCGCAGCCTCCCGCGGAGAAGCAGCGCGACCGCACGCCACCTTCCCGGCTCCCAGTGGCGAAAGCGCGCTCAGCGAGGGGCGGGGACGCGCCCGGCGGTGAAGGCACAGGCGGCCGCACAGGCGCAGGGGCTGAGGGGCGGGGCCTATGCGGGGAGGGGAGGGGCCTACGCAGGGGCGGGGCGGGGCTCACGCTGCGAGGAGCCGGGTGGAGACACGTGCCCTTACTCCAAACTCTCCAGAGGCAGAGGCAGGCAAATCTGTTAGTTCGAGGTCGGCCTGGTCTACATAAGGAGTTCCAGGAAAGTCAGGGTTATATTGAGAGGCATTGTCTCCAAAAAGATAAAAATAAAGCTGGGTGTGATGGCGCAGGCCTTTAATCTCAGCACTCAGAAGGCAGAGGTAGGCAGATCCTTGTGAGTTCCAGACCATCCTGGTCTACAGAGTTCCAGGACAGCCAGGCTTATTACATAGAGAAACCCTCCCTGGGGGGGGGGGGGAGAGACACCTCTCTATTAATCATTACTATACAGGACTCAAAAAAAAAACTTACTCAACAACATACTCAACTTCCTTGGAAAAGGAAGCAGCCATGCAAAATGAAAGACCCCCGGCTAAGCATGCCTATTAGCTGCCATCCCAGTCATGCTGCTGTTTAAGATAAGGACTTTCCATGCTGGGCGAGGCCAGCAAAGATAAGATATCTGTTGCTCGGGGGCTTTCCAAACAGGATATCTGAGGTTAAACATCTGCCAACTGACTCACCGGCCCCAGGAACTGGGGAAACCAAAAAATGTGCTGACAATAGCCTTATGGAATGCCAAGCTTGTCCCTAACCTGAACCCATGGCCTCATTTAAATCAACCAATGAGAACCCTGTAACCATGCATCTGCTTCTGTAAGCCCGCTTCTTGCCACCCCAACCCTATATAATCAACCCCCGTCCTAGCCCGGCACGCTCAGTCACCCGAAGGCTGTAGCGTCCGCAGGCGCCTGTGTAAACAATAAAGTTGCCTCTTGCACTTGCATCCGGTGGTCTCGGTCTCTGTCCTTGGACGCTGGGCCCCAGGGGCGGTGTCCCCATTTCAGGGGTCTTTCAAATAAGCACTAACGTTTGCTATTCTTGCTATTCAGGGTGGTTTGGCTTTCTTGGTTAGTTATTTGGCAGTGGTGGGAATTAAACCAAGTGCCTCATGCAAATAAGGTAAGCACTCCACTACCAAGCTACAGCCCAAACACTCCCCACTTTAAAGATGTGTTGTTGGGCTAGAGAGATGGCTCAGCGGTTAAGAGCACTGGCTGCTCTTCCAGAGGTCCTGAGTTCAATTCCCAGCAACCACATGATGGCTCACAACCATCTATAATGAGATCTGATGCCCTCTTCTGGCCTGCAGCCATATATGCAGACAAAACGCTGTATGCATAATAAATAAGTCTTTAAAAAAAAAACAGTATTCCTTTAAAAAAATAAAATAAGTAAAGAGGTTTTTTTTTTTTTTTTTTTTTTTT